>JARJLU010010152.1:0-25151 GCA_030272975.1 Sparidentex hasta | reverse complement strand
CGGCGCTGGAATGTGCCTCGTGAATGAGTCACAATGTTGAGCGGTAACCTTGGGTTGGTATCCGTCTGTGTGTGTTTTCTGTGTGTGTGTGTGTGTGTGTCTCATTCATTCCACAACAGACTGCAGCGGTGATTCACTCTCGCCACTACAATACAGTCTGGTCTCGTCCCACGATTCTGCAGGTTCATTGTGTCTGCGGGTCTGGAGTGGATGCGTCGGTGCGCGATCCGACGTGCGCGTTAAAGTGTCGCTTTCACTACGGCCTGAAAAGCTGAATCGTACGGGGCGACGCTGAACTGATTCGAGTCAAATCGGACTCATCTGACTGACTCACTGTGTGTGTGTGTGTGTGTGTGTGTGTGTGTGTGTGTGTGTGTGTGTGTAGACAGTGCACGGGACTCACCTCACAGTGGTAACACTCCACATGGTAGTCCTTGTCCATGGACACTACCCGGATGGTTTCCTCAGAGCCCTGGTGGGACAAACACACAGTTAGACTTTCCTGTAGCGTCTCATCAAAGCGATGGTCGCAGGTTTGATCCCTGCAGATCACAGGTTTGTTTTCAAGTTTAAGATGTTCTGGCAGCAGCAGTAGTTTACATATCAAGTCTTCAAGATGGGATTTATAAAAGGGAGAGAAGTAGAAAGGATTTTGATTCTTTATTTTCAAGTTTTATCTTGTGATTCCACCAGAATTAGCACGTATACGCAGGTTTTTTTAAACGTATAAAAATAAGAAATCACTTCATTTCCCTTTGCAGGAGAGAAGTTTGTCAGTAGAAAGCAGCTGATCGTACACTTCATCAGACTACACCCAGAAGATTGTTTTTAAGAAAAGTGTTAATACAATTCTGAATTAGTTTTTTTTTGCTGAGCTGATGATGAAAGCAGCGATGAAGTGTTGGATCTCGCTTCTTTCTAATCTCTGTTGAGAGGTGCAAGAGCAAGAAAAGGCTCCGACTGTAACACGGACGCCACTCTATAAAATATAATTCACTTCAGTCTTGTCTTTCACACTCAGCTCTGACTGAATGATGTTCGACTCTGCCAGAAAGATCATCGCACCTGACGGGGGCTGAACATCAGCGTGACTCAGGTGTTGTGATTTCATCACAGCTGATAAACACACGTGTCTGCTGCAGAGTCGTCTGACTCCGGAGTTAATACAGATTATACACATTTACATTAGAGAAAAAAAACAGCCGTATGTTGGTGGGTGAAAAGTGGAAAGATTTCAGCACTTCCTCTGCTACGTGGCATATTAATAGAAACAGAGATGATCATTGCCTGAGGCTCATTTATCTCACATGAAAGGCTGAATCTTAAAAAGCTTAATATTCACTTTGAAAGAAAAAGTAATGTGAGGCTTTGAATCTCCGTCATCTAGTCTGCAAATGTGTTCTTCAGTTTTTCTGCGAGTCGTTAACCAGCATGCGTCTCCGCTGCTGTCAGGTATGATCCTCACCTGGGCCGGGAGGATGGGCTGGTTGCAGGAGGCGCACTTGGGAGCGAAAACCCTGTCGTGAAAAGCGACAACAACAAAAATTACAGACTGGAAAAATGTCCTCTTCTCTTTGAAGTGGAAATCAGTTGTTCTTCCACACAAACACATACACACATCGGGCACATTTTCCAGATCAGACCAGGTCAAGACGGGTAAAAAGAAATGACAACAGCAGCAGCAGGAGTAGAGCGAGTACATTTTAGTGACAAAAGAAGGGCTTTTTTTTTTTACACGGCACCCACAGCGAAGAACAATCTTACTTAACTTCCACTTAACACAAGGCTTCTGTGTGAAACATTACTCAGACGCTCCTGCAGACGAGTAGTAGAAGTGCGGCATGAATCACAAAGCCATGAGCTCAGGTGAACCCAGGGTCAGCTCTTGGCGTAGCGACTAAGAATACGCAGCGTGAAAAAAAGGCCCTGTTTCCATGTTCCGAACCCCCGAAACAAGTCTCGAGAAAGATCGATGTCATCCTTACGTGTGGTAGTCTTTGACACAGTAGATGTTGTTCTCAACGTCCACGGTGAAAGGAACTCCGTCCAGACCTTCTTTACACACCACGCAGCGGAAACAGCCGGGATGGTAGGACTTGCCGAGCGCCTGGAGGATCTGGACGCCCACACAAACACACACACACACACACACACACACACAAGATAACAGTAAGTCTTTGGAGCGAGGCCACAGAGTTCATGAGTTATTATACTAGAGGGGATGTTTCTGTAAGTGCAGATTAAAAAAAAAAAAGAAGCCCTAGATTACCAGAAAATGAATAAATTCTATCTTTTAATATCGATGCATCCTGTATGCACATTAACGCCTCAAGAAGAAGATGAGAGGATGTTTAATACAACTTGTGCGTTCGCTCTTACCATCTCCATGATGAGGTGACCGCACACGAAGCACTTCTCGGCCGTCTGCTGGAAACCAGAGTACTGCGGGTGAGACGAGACACAGAGTTTTTTATTTATCCTCGCCGGTGAAATCTTGGAGGATTTTACGCCGACGCACGAACGTGCTCGGGTCCTCAGCTCATCTATAGGTGGTGCTGCTGCGCTCTTTAACTCAACATGAGACGAGTTCGTTTCAGGAGTGTCTCAGTTTGTCTCTCAGCTGACTCGTTCGTCAGGCGGAGGCGACCTGTGGCGCCTGACGGATTGTGAGTTTAATCTTTATTTTCCTTGAGGAGAAGGTCGCTGCCGTGTGTTTGCTATCTAGTCAACATCTCGGACCAGCTGGGCGTGAGGTGCCTCCATCGATGGCTCCTGTTCCCTTAAAAACCCCGAGCACAGGCAGATAATGAAGGTGACCATCTGCAGCTCTCAGCCCACTCAGGGTCGTGACCCGATGACTCGAGGGGGCTGGTAGAGGAGACACAGCTACCAGGTGGAGGTGGGAGGTGGTGATTGGCAGGCCGACCCCCCTCCCCCCCTCTCTTCTGCCCTGACATCTCCCCTCTAGACCTACCATCTGCCACCACCACCTCCCCCCTCCGTCACCCCTAAGACATCCCCGGGGTGACGGGGACAGACTAGTCGGGTCTTAGTCGTACGAAGGCAACGGAGGAAGATTAGTCTCATCCCGTCATCTGACCTCCAGAATCAGTTCATCACCGAGAGATTGTAAAGACAGAAACAGAAATTTCAGTATTTCCCAACAATTCAACTCTAAAAGGGGAAGCTGAAGATAAACAGGAAGTGCTGTCAGCTGATACGGTACATTAGGGGAACCTTTCCTAAGCTTCTTCCTCCAATGTTTTGAAATCATGTCAAGTTAAACTCAAGACATGAAGGCATCAGCAGAGCAGGTCCTGCTAACCTGAAGCAGATGGAGCAGGAGCCTGAGAGCTACAGCTGTCCTCTTCTCTCTCTCTTTAATTGTAAGTGCCGTGGAGCAGCTCGGGGGGGTAATTGAGCTCCTTGGGGAAATTTGGGGGAAATTAGTGTGAATTGGAGGGGCGGCGCTAAACTCCTAATTGTAGCTGCGATGTCTGTTTCCTCTGGAGGGTTTCAGAATGTGAGCCTGAGATCCTAATCGCTCGCCCTCTGCTCCACCCGCCGTGAGGGCTGATGACACGGCGCCACTCAAAAAAAAAAAAAATCAATCAGGAACATCACAGGTGACTTACCAGGAAGTCCTCCTCGCAGTAGACCTTCCCGTTGACGTTGTAGAACGCTTTCCCTCGCAGCCGCCGTCCTGCGAAGAAAGAGAGAAACAATCCTTCAGGCCAAAAGTTTCATGCGCGTTTGGTTTGAGGTTGTTTTCCACCGTTCACACTGTCGGCCTCTCGCTGCTCCACAACCACAACAGCAGGTCGGTGTCGGAGCAGATGGCTGGTTGAACCTAAGCGACATCCTGCCTGCGCCTCCGTTTTTAATTGTTTCGACCATTGATCCTGAGAGGAAGCCATTCACAACTCGTACAAAATCAATACAGCAGGCTGCTTTCCAAACCTCCAAACCTCCAAACCCCCCCTCAAAAAAAAAACCCCCTCTCCTCTTCCCCTCGCTGCCATTGTGCAGCCTTCACAGACGCACCAACAATAGCAGCCTGGAGGGGAGGATGTCCCTAACTTTGACACACCGACGCTGAAACAAATCAGCTGATTAAAAACCGGAGAATTCGATCCAAAGATCATCGTTATCGGATAAAAACTCCTGAGATTTTCTCGGCTGCAGGATCCCGTCTTTCGTCCTCACTCTCGACTGTAAGATGTGAAATCAGTCAAAAGTTGCGGGCAGATCAACACCTTCAAACACGTCCGCAGGAAACAGGGCCCAGGTTCAGCATACTGAGCTTCCAGCTCTCGAGTGTTGAAATTCCTCTGGGTGAGTCTTCATTCATCAGAATCCAAGTCTGAATCCAATCTAAAAAGAAAATTCTGCTGTGGGCTGGCTTCTGCAGCCCCCTGCCATGCACCCCTCACAGCTCGACCCATTCAAATTCATTTAACAGCAGCGGTGTCTCTCTGGCAGCGCGATGACTTCACCCTAGCCTGGCAGACGAAGCACACGGATCTCATAAATCTGCTGGATTAGTCAGATTTAATTGTCGTCCCGAGCCACCATTGATTTTATGGGTGTCCCAGCATGGGAAACCTGAAAACCCACCACCCTCTCCCCTCCACCTCCCTCCCTCTCTTTTTAAACACTGAAATTTATGCAATCGCTGTATTTCACACACAAACACGGTTTCACAATGCCGGGAGATGGCAATACATTAACAACCACATAAATGGCTGGAGCGGCCGAGGAATGCCGTCCACACAATAGGTGAGACTTTTAAGACTTTGAGACTGAGGAGCAATTAGCATTTTGGTGGCGTGGAGCAAAGAGAGAAAGGCAGGAATCGAGGGATGCACGCCGTGTGAAGCGACTCTTCAGAGACACTGTCTTTTCAACAAAAAAAACTAAAAGAAACGGAGACTTTGCAGAGGGCCGGACTCGCAGGAACAGTGAGATTATAGTGAACAGTGCAGCAGCAGGGGCTGCGAGGTGTTGCTGTGTGCTCGTCTGTGGCCTCTGCTCTGGAGTTTGGGGTCTGGAAGGTGAACACAAAGGCCCCAGAGCTGATGACTGTGTGGAGCGCTGCTAGGGGAGCGGGCCGACTGAGCAAACGGGGACATTCTTTCTGCCTGAGGTCACTAGCTGGTCCCATTCAACCCCCCACACCTCTCCAACACCCGCTCTCTGCCCGCTCCCCTCACCGAGAAAAAGGGAGGGGGAGGGCTCCATGCCTGCCTCCCTCTCTCTCCTCTCTCTCTCTCCTCTCTCTCTCTCCTCTGGCCCTTTTGTCACCAGACAGAGAGCCTGAACCTCCTCGCAGCGCCGCGACCGACAGAACCGCCGGCTCTGTTTACAAGCTGCTATCTCGTCTGCAGGAAGCCAGAGTTCTGCTACCTTTGCTGCGCGGTGTGAGACCCAAATATAAACCGAGCGAACATGAGTTTGAACCTCAACCCAACAGTTTCTTTAATCATACGTGGTTTGAAAAACACTTGGATACAGTACATCAACTTAAATACAGCCAAAAAACCGACAGACTGGGCCTTTAAGTTACCAAACAACACTTGGTAACTGACGAAAGACGACATAACGACGACTTACTTCCTCCCCTCGCTGCAGACGCTCGTTCTTACGGTTGTCTCTGAGAGCCCTGACCTCTGTGAGCTCCGTCAAGGCTGGTTGCTTGTGGTTTAAAAAAAAAAAAAGGTAATAGAGCTCATTCTGCTAATGCACTCAATTTTGAATGATGGTGTTGCCATGGAAATAAGCGCTGGCCTGGTGAAAGAGGACCCACGTGTCACCAAGGCGAGGGTTTTTTATTTTTTATTTTTTTATTTTAATCGGCTAAATTTCTATCCTGAGTCGAGTCTGTTCAGACGATCATGAACTGGAACTTGTTTCAGGGTTTTACAGGTGATCCGACCATGAAAACATCACTGCAGCGGTCTCAATGAAACGACCGAGGGGGCTGTGAGGTGGCCGAGAGCATCGGATCTCATCTCAGGTCGCTCTTCAGCTCCAGCAATAACCCTTTTTTTAATACCAGCAGCTGACATCCTGGAGAGAATTCCTTATTGGTGTTGAAGAAGGTTGTTCCACTTCTTTTTAAAGCACAGATCAGACTTTATTGATGTATCTGTTGTCGATGATCTTCTGTACCCGATGCAAGTTGGATTCAATATCCCGTCGGTTATTAGAGGAGTAGATTGCAAGTTTTTCCACATTTTGATATTCCATTGACTCTCTGGACAACGATACGATATCTGCCGCCATCACAAAGTCTGCCAGGATACGATTTTGATTCGACACACGGGGGCCTGCCATCGATATGAGGTTATTTCATCTGTCACGATTATATCAGTGGAAATATTAGTTGCCCATGGACGGAAACAGTGACACAGACGTGCAACAGGAAGATGTATCTTAAGGATCGATCTTTTTACTTGGCGCTGATGCTCTTGGTTCTGGGTCAATGTATCGTTACACCCCTTTGTGGGTTTTTAGCTATTTTTTTCGCAGGGCCCGTCTTCTCACGTGCAGAACAAGTAACCCTCGTCATTTCAGCAGGATCACCATCGCTGCGTCCCGGGTTTGGCGCAGTCCAAGACGAAAACAAAGTCAAAACTGTTTGTTTTTTTACTCAAAAACAGAGTAAGAACTGTGCTGCCAGTCGGCAGAGATGACAGGAGTTCTCTCTGTGCAGTCAGAGATAAAGATCCATCTGTGACGTTCAACTCCAGGCAAACAAAGTCAAAGCTTTAAAAACAGAGACCGCTGCAGCCAAAGAAAGCAAACCTCCTCTCTGTGGCAATCTGAGACACGCCAGTCTGATGTCTGAAAATGTAATGAACTGTTGGAATGACAACCTTTAGATAAGGTTCAACCGCGGGGGTGTGTCGCGCCTAAATATGGAGAAGAACAAGGCTGCCATTATGACAGCAGGACCCGTATGCTGCAGTGGAAAAAAAAAAAAAAAATCCTATCAAACATTTTAAACACTTATCTACCGAGACCAGCGTAAAGAAAGTGAGTCATATCAGGTCACATTCCTCGTGGAAGTGTTCCTCGTCAACTTCCTCCTGGTCAGATGCCTGTCGGTGCGAGACGACATGTGAGAACTCTTCCTCTTCGCTCCTCCTCGTTTAATCATTCTCAGGATTGCTCATGTTGACGAGAAAATATTTGGTCCTCTTCTCGACTGCCAGGACTTGGGACGAATTGAACCGAAAGTAATATATGCCATGATCTACAGAGTCGGCCACATTGGGAGATAAAGGAAACATAAAGTTACTTGAATAATAAACTAGAAAACACAAAATAATGGCTTCATTTTTATGGCAGAGCTCTTGAACACACATCCTTGTGTATCACCTCTTCGGTTCAGCGGTTTACAGTCGGCGCTGGCAGCAAAACAACCACATCTGTGATTTTCTGGCCGTGCAATCCTGTTGATTAATCAGAGTGAGTAATGACTTCTGAGCGTAACAGTAACAGAACCAGACCTGCCGGCGTTCACGATGAAAGAGCTAATCGCACGTCAAACATCCCGTTTCATCGCCTCTCAGGACCGAGAGCGGAGTGGAGGACCGTGTTCCAACAAGTTTTGATGTCCACACTAACAGAGAAACACAACAGGACGTCTTCCGTTATTTATACTTTATCACCAGAGTATTTATACCGCAGCTTTGTCATGCTGTCACTGACAATAAACCAGTCGACTCGGAGGTGCAGCTCTTGCTCTCGCTGGTGGGATGCATCACTCAGTCTTTTCTGTTCGCTGTCTCTGGCAGAGAAACCAGAGCGCTGGCCAAACTGAGGAGGACAGATAAATTTGGAGATTTGCTCACAAAAGGAGCTTTTCTTCCTCTTTTTTTTTTTTTTTTTACACGATGCCTCGACGAACCTGTGCAGGCCTGCAGTCTCAAGTATTTCTGGGAGACGGGCAGGCAGCTGCGAGCGTATCATCCTCTGCGAATGATGCGGCAATCTGTGACACATCAGCGTTTATTTCTGCCGAGCCTCTCGAGCCGAACGCTGAAACCAAAACACACATATTCCTGCCTAGTTTCATGTCATGCTCTGATGACGCGTGTATGCTCTGGTGTGATTCCCATGCAAACTTATTTCAGACGAGATTGATATTGCCTGTTCGATATTGCTAAGTGGCCCTGAAGTGAGCTCACGGCGGACAGAGGAGCGATGGATCTGCACAGGACTGTTCAAATTTGCAGCCACATAGTTTGCTCAGCCTCTGGATTTTAAGTGCAGCTGTAGAGGGAACGGCTGGTGGAAATGTGGTGACAACTGCGGAGTTAAACATGTCCTCGACTGTGCAGAAAAAAAATAAAAAGGCGAAACTGTCGAGGAGAAGGACGAGAGACAGCTCTCCCTCTGCAGCTCAACTGGAAAAACAATGTTAATGATATCCTCCAGCCTGTAATGCACTGTTATTTTCTCATCTTGTAGCCGGAGTGCTTTGGAGATTTCATGTGAAATCTCTGCCAAAGTACTTTTTATGTGCTTTGAAATTGGACAAAACTACTCCCCGAGCTCTCCAAAACACCATTAAACCTGTCCGCGTCGCGTTCCGAGAGGACGACTGGGCCGACTTTTGGTCGAGCGGCGGATAAAACAGAGCGGCAATCGCTACAGAACAAACTAATATTGAGGCGTAATGACGAGCTAATGAGCTGCTGAGAGACTCGCGCGCGGGCAACTTTTCACGCCAACGAAGAAAAAGCTAAATAAATGAATCAGCGGCGACGTTAATACCGAGCTGCGGCTGATCGAGGGGAAAATATTGTGACACGTTTTTCTAGCTGCGACTCACAGCAGCCTGTTATTATTTTAAAGAAGAGGAGGAACTCGGCTGTACGGCTGCCAGTCCAAACACACCAGGGAAGGTTAAACCAAGGGCGGCAAATGTACAATAATGCTACAGGCTTGTTAGCATTCAGCTCCGTGACCTCCTGCTAATGAGAACACTTGTTAGTACTTAACAAGCTCCTGGATTTCACAGCTATATATAGAGTGGTACGTTTCTATACGGATGTCTGGATGTCAGAGATGAAACTGAATGTGGTTTAAAGGAGGATTACGTTACTCTCATCTCAAGTAACGCTGCTATACTTGGCGTGCGTGCAGCCTGCGCGCTCAGCACCTCCGGGAACAAAACACAAAAGAGCTACGGGTTTCTTATCTTTCCGATCTCCGCTGCCTGGCACATGCAACTGGTGGCAGTGAAGGATTTGAGGAATTCGAGCCCCTGAGCTCTCTTACCGCTTGCCAGTGCTCTCAGAGGCCGTTTGGATTACTGTAACACAGAAATGAGTCA
The DNA here is from genome assembly GCA_030272975.1 of Sparidentex hasta. Taxonomy (NCBI): domain Eukaryota; kingdom Metazoa; phylum Chordata; class Actinopteri; order Spariformes; family Sparidae; genus Sparidentex; species Sparidentex hasta. The sequence continues at coordinate 15,805 of JARJLU010010152.1, read as the reverse complement.
TCAGCCTTGCGGCTGACAGTCTGTTCATCCAGCCTGGAGCAGCATGTTTATTTTGCTTTTTTCATTATTTCATCCAGAGAGGGTGTGCTTATTTCCCAGCAATGTTCCGACTTTGAGTCGCACGGAAATACGAATTCACTCCGGTTGAAAGTGCATTTCTGTGGGGAAAAACGAACCCGAGGACCGTTAAAGCAGCAGAGGGACACAAATACTTTGTTGAATAGAAGCTGTGAGAGGACGGAGCGCTGCTCTTTAACATGTTGCATGAAAAACGCACCTCAGCAGATGTACGAAAGACAGAAAGTGACACTTTAATGCAACTCTTAAAAAAGAGGAAATCCAAACAGCTTTGACCTCGGCAACCTGAAACCATTTCCACTCATGCGCATGTGTCTGCACACGTACGCGTGCACGTCTACGTGCATGTGGGCCCATGCCAGTCCTGCCCCCTCTGATAAGCAGGTCTGGTACACTTTGTAACTGTCTGATTGAGGTCCTCCAGGGAAGGCCGGCTGAAGTGGAGGGGGGTAGTTTGCATTCTTGGCCATTTCATGAAAAAAGGGTGCAACCATGGGAGTAAGCCAAGAGGAGGGCTCAATTATGCATGGTTAAACAAAGCCCAAGGCTACCAGCGAGCAATGTCTCAGCAAACCCGGCCTCACTCCGGAGCTCCAGACTTCAGGAGGACCCGACTCAAGCAAAAAAAAAAAAAAAAAAAAGGGAAGGGGGGGGGGGACCGAAAAACAAACAGGAACATCGGAACGCGGCTCCTGATAAATCACCGGATTTGTGTTATGACAAGCGCAGCCACTTTGAAACTAAACTTCTCAGAGGCCTTCAAAACACCGGCCGAAAGAAAACATTCCCATTCACACGAGGTCAAATGATACATCACCGAGTTTATGTTACCAATAAACCATCTCGAGAGGCGAGGCGGCCTGTGAAGCCATCAACGACGATCCCGCGCCGAGCGCAGAGAGCGGCTTGTTAGCTAATCCTGGACACGATTCCTCCGATAAAAAAAAAGGACACAATCGTTCTATCAGGAGCTGCGTGTGCTTTTCATCCAACGGCAATAAAGTCCCACATAGTTATTTTTAAGAAGCAATCACCCTCCATCCTCCTCCAGGAAATAATCTGTTACAAATAATCTTTAATTTGGAGTGTAAACAAACCCTAAAAACAGCACTCAGACCTGAACCGGGTCAGAGGCTACCCCGCTACCTCAGCATCTGGCCCCTCTTTTCTTCACACACACAATAAATCGGAAAGAATTTGGCTTTGGTTACATGTAAATTATAGGCAGTTTCTTCCAGAGCCGGAGGGGGGGTTGGGGTCCGGGTGGAGGATCAGTGTCCATGTATGCTGCACATATGAATGGGAGCGACCTGCCTAAAAAGCTTTTCTCCCGACATCTTCCTCTTGTTTCCCCGGGAAACAGGAGAGGAGGGCCGGAGTCGAGTGACAGGGACGTTCAGCGCACACACACACACACTATCTATCTATACTGCGAGCGCAAGAACAGATTTAATTACAGTCTTAAAGGCCAAATAATGTCGGCATTTCATTTCTTTGTTGCCGCAGAAAGAACTGAGCCTTCGGGCCCCGGAGGATCTTTTTTAAGCAGCCGATGTTTTGATCCTCGACCGTTACACCACCTCTGACAGCAAGCTGGTGACACTAATGATAATTTTTCAGCAGAGACGGCGGCGGGGCTAAAGCTTAGAACAAGGTGGTATGAAATAAAACACATTTGATGTTCAGACGGTGAAGGTGGGAGGCAGCTGGACGCAAACCGAAGCGTTAGCCATCATTTTCCCACTGTTTCTCTAAGTTTTCTGATGCTGCGTCAGCATCTGGGCCGTGGGAAGCAACAAAGGCACGAACACATCTGATCACCCGAAGAGCGGCAAACAAACTCAAAGCCTCCAGATCTCATATCACCGCCGTGTGTGTGGTGGTGCCGCTCACTGACGGCTATTTATCCCCCAGCTGGAGAAACAATCGACCAATCAGAGCTTTGTTGGAGAGATAAAGAACGGCGGCATCGTTTTCTTGGGGCTGAAATCAGACAAATTGCCACAAAAGAAGCCTTGATGAGATGGACTCAGCTGTGTCGACTCACAGATAATTCTTAAATCCAACTATGTCCTCGCCCCTTTTGTAAAAAAAACACGAGCGCAGCTTCCCTGCAGACCCGAGGTTTTCAAAATGTGAGGCAGTGTTGCAGGATGTTGCACGGAGATGTGAGGCGAGGATGATGTGTGAGGCTGGTTATTGTAGTTTGTCCCGATGATTCTGCCGGCTTATCGGCGGCTGCAGCTGCAGCAGCTGTCGTGGCGCACCACCACTCACACAGACAATTAAAGTGTTTGAAGCCATTAGCACACGATGACTACAACTGGCAGCGATATTCACACGCCTTACAGACAGGCACGGACGTGACGCACAGATTTGTACAATTCAGTTATCTCCAGCGTCCACTGGGAATAACTGTCAGTGAATCCACTTCTCGCTGCTGATTTAATGCAACAAAATACGAACATTTCCAGAAGAGAGACTGGCAACGGGTGAAGAGAAGAAGAGGAGCGGCAAATTTGATTTAATTGGCTGGCTATAAATAGATGACTGAAGCTCCGACTGTAGTCTGAACAGGTACATTTCTACAGCATTTCTCCAGATATAGAGAGCGGACCGCAGGGGAAGCTGAATGTACCAAATCAAATGCAGCTTCTGACGTTTCAGACCTGCAGAAAAGTCAAGAACAATCACACACACACAGGACGGTCATTACTTCCCGTTTGTTTAAAAGGTCAGAGCAGAGAAATGTCGGACGAAATGTCTTCGCACAAGACGACCAGCGGACTTCGCTTCAGGTTGGCACCGGATCAGCCGCGACGCTCAACACGCCACATCGACATCGACACGTTTGACTTACCACAGGAGCAGCAGGTGAAGCAGTTGGTGTGATACAGGTTCCCCATGGCCTGGCAGGCTTGACTGGCTCCGTACACACCTTTCCCACATTTCACACAGATACCTGTTAAAGACATGAGGTCAGTTAGTCGACGTGGAAGAAGATGGAATCATTTATGAAACACTTCATCCTAAAGACCAGCGCTATGCTAACGAGTGACTCATTGAAGGCGCCTCGGATCAAACAATCGCTGGATATTCTGACGCTTTTGTCGGAGCTTTACTGAGAAGCTTATCAAAAAAAGAAAGAAAGACATAAAGAAAGAAAAAAGTTCTGCCTCCTTCTGCCGCTTTTGAAGACAAACGTCAAAATGAAACTCGGAGATGTCAAAACATGTCGAGCTCCGAAAAATCAAACCGTGTTAAACATTAACCGGCAATTACTCAATGCACACACGCTTCTTCTGCTCTAAAGGTGAAAGACGTGCGAAGAGCGCTGCAGTTTAACTTTGTGCAATCACAGTAATATCTCTTAAAAATGATTTCCACACAACACCAGGCATTACATCATACCGTCTTGAAGGCACGACTACTACTACTTTTTGACGATTATGTAAAAACACCCTGGCAGGAAAGGCAGTGGAGTGACGAGGGGATTGTCAGGAAGGCCAGACACAATGTGTTCACCACCAGCAACTCTCTGCTTTTTCCTTGCTGCCAGGAAAAAGCAGACGCAGGGCACGAAGGACTTTATCGCCGCTGAATTAACTCATTGCTGGGAGTTTATTTTTGTCTAACTATAGAATAAAACACGAGGACGGTGCGGTACCTCGAGAAAATACATTTTCAGGGCCTTTAAAAACTCTGAACGTGAATTTAACGTGAACAAACAGCTATTTTCTCTGCAACAACGCTGATGACACGACCTTTCTGTTCTTAATAGCAGCTGTTAGCAGTAACAGTTTTGATTTTGTGGATTCAAACGAGCAGCGTGGTGTCCGCAAGTGTCGCCACGTTCGACAAGTCGCCTGCAGTGAACCTCACAGGACGGGAGTGAGAGAGCGTGTCTACAAGTTTCTCCTCTGCTTTTAATATCATGGAAAACAAGATTTACACGTGGGACCTTATAAAGAGATGCAACTGCTTATCCATTAGTTTTTTGTTTTCTCCTGCTATTCTGACGACTGATCGATTGGTTTCGTCGCTTCAATGAGAACATTTTCTGTTCATTTTTCTACCTCTCTTTGACAGTAAACGTTCATCTCAGGCTTTTGGAAACAGTTACAGATATCTTTCACCATTTTCTGACATTTTATAGACCAAACGACTTATCGATTAATTGAGAAAATAACTATTAGCTCCATCTCCATCTCCATGACCCGGTGCACCACAGGTTTACAAGCGCTGCTACTTCAGCCTGAATCCACCTGCTCCAGAGACGATGAAGTGAGGAGACGGAGGGGAAACAGCGGCATAACACTGATCTGGATGCAGCGGCGGCGGCAGACTAACGATCTCTTAACTCTCACGCGCAGGACGACCTCCAGCAGGGTCACATTCCTCGGGGAGTGCAGGGTCAAAGCCTGGGTGGGGTGAGTCCAGGGTCACAGTGCCGACAGGACACAAGATCCCGACTGGGAGCTGCTCACCACCACCGCCACTAAAACACCACCTCCTCCTCCTCCTCTTTCCTCCTCTTCCCCCCACAGATAAATTATTCCATATCTTTGAAATCCAACTTCAGGATGGACTCAGAGCAGGGACACGCTCTCTGTGACGTAATCGTGGAATTCCCGGGCGATCTGAAGCAATAATATCCCCGTCCTAAGTGACATTGTGAGGAACAGATAAAGGACAAGGGTACGTGAAAAAACCACCCGGCGGTTACATGTCTTCCCTTTAAAACCACGAAGTGTTTGCACAAATTAATTCATCGGAATCAAAGTCAAATATTGGCGTTTCCTGGCGCGACCGGCACCCCGTGACTTCACTCAAACACTCAGCAAATGATAAGAGAGCAAAAAAATGGGCGATAAGAACACAAACGAGTAAACTTAAAGTGATCTCAGACTATTTTCTCCAAAGTAAAAGTGTAAATGTCATCCTGATAAACCCGCATGATTCATTCATCATCACTGCAGGGCCTGCGAGATGCTCGGATCCAACTGGCAGCTTCTCGTTTTAAAACAGATGTTTAAGCTTCTTTCACACTCACTGACTCCTGATGGATGAACTAATAATAACCTCAAACCGGTCCAGCAGATGCAACACTGATGAGGAAGAAGAAGAAGAAGAAGAAGAAGAAGAAGCAGAAGAAGAAGGGGCACGGCTGGATGTATGTGGACGTGACGGAGTATGTCTTGTATTGTTTTCAACTTTTTGCGTACAACGCTACAGATTAAATATCACTCACACGTACGCCATGCAGGAAACGTTCCTCCATCACTTTTTTATCAACTCAAGAGACCACGACTGTAGATTAAAATGCCCTTTTGCTGCCTTTTTTTTTTGTGTTTTTTAATGAAGAAACCGTGCACACGCTGAACATTTACTCCTAGTTAATTATACTCGCTTCATTAGGGTCGGATAGCATTTAAATGTTAATCAAACCTTCTTTCTTCAAGGTTCCTGATTTGAGTTTTCCTCTCCACTTCAGCAGATTAAACAGCTTACCTTCATATATTAAAATTATCTGTATATCACGACCACAGAAAATGCTGAATTTAGGATTTTTTTTGACTGATCTTGTTTTAATCTAGTGCGACTGTATCCGTCTTTTACTTTCTGCGACTGTCACAACCCAACCGTCCTCTTTCACCTCATCTCAACGTGAAAGAGTCGCACCACGACTCTTCCTCCTGTAACTGTAACTCCATCAGAACAACACACTTCCTTTTTTCGGCGATGACAACAACGGACAAGCTTCTCTCTCTGCTGTTAACACCCCACAGATTGTGAACGTTCCTGGGTGGAGTTGTCATCATTCGTCCTAAAATAACTAAACATTCTATATTTTCAGGACTCACCTGCGCATCCGTCTGATGTCAGGTGTGAGATAAGTGTGTGTAGACAGCAGGTGTGTGTGTGTGTGTGTGTGTGCTCTATTCTTATGCCTGATCATTTAGCTTCATAATGAGAAGACTCAGGCAGCTATATCTAAAGAAATCCTCCCTCCTTACTGTCTTATTTTTTTCCATTTCTTTCCCACAGAATGAATCCACAGCCGTGCAATTACTGACACGACTCTCTGAGCTTTGACTCACTACCCGCCGGCTAAACTGGGGTAGAGAAAAAAAAAAAAAAGATTATTTATTTATAAAGCCACATCGATTTACCTTCATTACTTCATTCCCTCTGGTTGCAGCTATACTGCGGTTTCTTAAAAAAAACACAAAAAAAACTATGAAGAATGAGCTGGAAACACTGTCAAGACTTCGTTTGTCAGCATGGGAAGTGTCTTATAAAGTGAGGATGTGGGTATTTTACAGGACAGCAGGGGGAAATAACTGAAGCTGCTCGTTTTTATAAAAAAACAGGATGCCGATTCTCTCATGCGCCCATTTCATAACATGTCCATGTGGCAAGGACAGGATGTTGTGCATTCACTGGGGTTAAAAATAAAGACGGCGCCGCTCGATGCTCAGACATCCCTGAACCTCTGAGACACACACTGTTGTCGAGCCGTGATGTTTTTCTTATCGTACCGCTCAGCGCTGGCTTACTGATGCTTCTGAGACTCGAGCTGGTGAGACTGATGATGAAGTAAAAACACAGAGGATGAGAGAAATATACTTGTGAATGTGGCAGATCAAGCATTCACATCAGGGAATCTGGTTTTCAGATGTAATATCGACCCGTCACGTGACTAGAATCCATCACTCATCATGAAACTCACTCGACTTCATAACCTCCCCGTCGCTGAAAAACAACACAGGACGTGCTGCGAGTCATAAGGAAGGTTCTCCACTGCCGGAGTCATCAAACTTTAACCAACCGCTCAGTGTGCGACTCTGACTTCTCACGACACAATACCAAAAAGCCGGCTACATGAGGAGCATCGATCAAACAAATGAAATGTAAAACAGGTGGAGGGGTGGACTGCGTATTTCTAGCTGCTGCCGAACGCTTACCAAACCCGTTCACGTCTTACGGGAGCGATTCAGAAAAAACTAATCGCAGCCCCTCCGAGAGAGACATCACAGGTTGGAAACGCCGCGTCGCTTTGCAGGAGGAGAGAGAGGTCGTCACCCGTGAGGCGTCTGAGAGTGTTTGACACATCAGAGGACACGGAGGGCTTAAAACTTAAAGCGAGGCTGGAGAGTAATTACACATCCCATCTCATGTCGGCTGCAATTTGTGCATGTACAAGTGTGCACAAAGCGCAAATGTGTCAGTGGGCTGTTCTCCATAAGTCAGCATGTGTGTGTGTGTGTGTGTGTGTGTCATGACTACTGCCATTATAATTCTGGGCAGGTGATCAGACTTGACCCCCACCAACTATGTCTGGCCCGCCAGCCAAGATCGTGTGCCAAGTGTCTGGTGTTGCCCGACTCCCCACTGGCTGGTTAATGAAGGGCTTCGCGGGGGAGTCAGGGCGGGGTGGTGCAGGGGAGAGGAGGGGTAAGGGGTGGGGTGGGCCTCCCCTCTGCTGCCTCAATTGCAGGCTTGTATCGGGCCAGCTGTTGATTCACAGCTCCTCCGCCACCACAACAAACAGAGGCCACACAAGGCAGAGCCGGGCCGGGCCGAGCTGAGCCGAGCCGATCCGGGCCGTGTGGGACACTGGCAGGCAGCGCCGGGCCTCCCAAAAAACAAAAAAAAAACCTGGCGATCAATTTCTACACTGTCGCTACGGAAACAGAGCTGCCTCTATTGAGTGTCTGACTGCGTTTTCTCTCTCCCTCCATCTCCATCTGATTCCTCCCTCCTCTCTCTCTCTATTATCTCTGTCTCCCAGCCTTGCCGTCCTTCCTCATTCCTCCTCCTCCTCCTCCTCCTCCTCCTCCTCTCACCTGCTCCTCTGGAACAAATCAACAGCTGTCTCGGCCTCACTCTGAGCAAGTGCGCCGGCTATAAAACAAGCCACTGTTCTCCGGCTGCAGCCATTTGTCTGGCTGCTAATTCAGAGGTAGACAGCAACTTCCTCAGCAGGCTTTCTGTCAGGCAAAAAAAAAACAAAAAAAACACCACCAACCACAATAACTACTCCTTCCTCCAGAACCATAACTAGCTTTTTTTTTTTTTTTCTTGCAACAAATCCAGACCGCGCTGTCCTGAATGACCGAAGGCTGTCTGCTGTGGCAGAACAGAAGGGCCCATTCAGCGAGGTGCAGCGCTGTGCAAACGTTAGCTCTGCCAAGACAGAAATTAGTATTGCCCTGCAAAGCCACTCTTATCTGCCACAGAAGGACCTGTTAGCGGTAATGTGGCATAAGCGGGTGGCAAATAGACCTTGAAGAGATGACAAAGCTATAAATAACCCCTCCCTGCACGGAGAAAACAGCAGCGGAGGCCACTGTCTTTGAATCCCTGTTACTCATGACATTTCTGTGTAGTACCGCTGCTCGTTTGTTCAAACGTTGCCATGGAGAATTAAGTGTTTTTTAGCAGAATATGGTCAAAAAAACATTTCAGACATCTACACAGACACCTGTGAGGGCCGGAGGAGAAGGTGTATGTTGCATGACAACAAATAAAGTGTTTCATATCAACCAGGAAGCCAGGAGCATTGTGGGAATGTTGGTGTTCTCCCAGGTGCACACTGGCCACAGAACCAGACAGTATTGATAATGTGGTGATGGGCAAAATGAGCTTCCATGGGCTGATTTTTCTTCCTGATCGTGTCTACTTGCAACCCACAATGTTGACTAGAAATCAGAACCTGCTGTGCGCTCTACCTACCAAAGTATTCCTTCTTCATGTGCATCTCTAACTCCTTCTCCAGCTCCAGGGTGAGCGCCTCCAGCCGCCTCTCCGCCTGGCTCGGCCCGCTCTCTCGGCTGGGGGTCACCTGGTAGGGCAGTTTGAACCTCTGGCCCGAGGACGCAGCTTTTGTGGAGATCCCGTAGCTGAACGACGAGGGCGACCCCGCGGTCAGCTCCGCGGTGCCCCCGCTCTGGGCCGACTGCTGCTGGGGCTCTGGCACCGCAGACAGTCCCTGCAGGTGGAGGCGGTTCTGGATCCCGTTGGAGTCTCCAAACTCCTGCAGCAGCGTGTCTTCGTGTAAGCTGCTGCCCAGCATGGAGGACCTGGGCGAGGGCAGCTGCAGCTCCGGGTAGGTGCTCATAGACCCCCTGGAGCTGCGGGAACTTCTGGAGCTGTGGCTGGAGATGCTGGAGCGCGGGCTGACCACGCAGTTCGCGGTGGTCCCCGGTCTTGCGCTCCCGTCCTGGCTGCAGATGCTGGACCGGGGGCTCGCCAGCGGCGCTGCGTGCAGGATCGCCCCCTCCAGATCGTGGTTGACCACGGGCCCGTACCGCGAGTCGGAGTAGCTGGACCTGGGGCTGGTGGTGAAGGAGTACTGGCTCGCCGTGCTCGACCTGGGGCTGGTGTGCCTCTGGTCGTAGCCCATGCTGATGCCGCTGGTGCGGTTGCTGCTCGGCTTGCTGCAGCAGTCGCAGCTGTTCAGGCTGGCCCGGGGACTGGAGTGCTTGCTCGTGTCGCTGGCGGTACTTGCATAGCTGGATCTGGGACTGAGGACACTGTTGCCCTCGCAGTGAACTAAACTAGACCTGGGGCTGGTGTACCTGTCCTGGCCCGGCACCACTAGGCTGGTGCGCGGGCTGCTGATGCTCGACCTCGGGCTGGCATGCTTGCTCTGCTCCTGGGAGGACAGGGAGGACGCGAGGCTGGACCGGGGGCTGGTGGCGTTGTACCGCCCGTCGTGGCTGCTGGTGATGCAGACGCTGTTGCACCTGTTGCCGGGCAGAGCCACCGGCTTGTTGAGGGGCACGCCGTCGAAGGTGGAGCCGGTGCTGTACCTGTGGCCCTGCACCTCCAGAGAGTACCTCCGGTGCCTCTCGGAGGCGCCCGTGTAGCACGGCAGAGCCACCTCGGATTTGGTGCAGCAGCCCTCCTCGTTATAAACCGCGTCTCTCTGAGGGGCGCAGAAATCCACAGGGACGGTCCGGGTGCAGTTGACGGGGCGCACCGGAGCCGCCGTGTACACTTTATTCCCCGACGTGAAATTCTCCACAGTGTGGTGCTGCTGGTGGAGCACAGAGGTGCCATTCATCGGCTTACTTTTATGCTCCGCCACCGCCGGAGCCGAAAAGTCCAAATCGGGGTTAATCACCAAGTCTCTCCGCGCGTTGTACATCCCGTCCTTATAGGCGTCGTACAGGGAAAGATCCTCCATCAGTTTGCTGGCCCGGAGTCCCAGATCCTCCTGATAGTGCTCCATGTTGTGCTCCCGGGGCGAGAAACAAGTTCAGAGTGAGCTCCGCCGAACTAAGCGAGCACCGCGGAGCGCCTAATTGCGTTTCACATGGAAATCAAAACAAAACGCGGCGGCTGAGCCTCGTTCACACAAAACCTCCGACACACGCATGAAGCTCCGCCGTGTGCCGCATCGTCTCTCTCCTTCTGCTTTTTCTTCTTCTTCTTCTTCTTCTTCTTTTTGCGCCCTTCTCCCTGGAAAAAAAAAAGAAAAACACAAAACTCTTTCTCACAGTTTCAGCCGACAGGGGATACGTTTGTCAACTTCAGTTTTTGTTAAGTTGAAAGGTCTTTACAGTCAATGGCGCGCTGCGCGGAGGAATTTCCCCTTGTTGGTTTTTCCTCTAGTTTTCGCTCACGGCCGTCGTGGAAGAGAGAAAAGTCGCCTGGATATTCCCGCACGCCTCGAATAACCTTCCCGTGAGGGTCCGAGCTCGCAAGGCGCACGAAAACCCGAGTAAAACGCCGTTTTGCGCGGGGGACTCGTTTGCGTAAAAGGAATGCGGGGATGAAGACGGGGATGCGCTGCGCCTCTCTGGAATGTGGTTAATGCTGCAGAGAAACAATGATTGCGACCAACTCAGCAAGGGGCTGCCGGCTCTGAAAAGAGAATAGTTTGGAGAGAAGGGGACGTCTGCATTCATCCAAAGGCAGACTGAAAATACCACACAAAAAGCACGCCTCACCTGGTCCGACTCCTTTTTTTTTTTTTTTTTTAAACACATCAGGAATAAAACTGCAGTGAATTAGGGGGAGAAAAAAAAATATGGAGGATGAAGCTGCTCAAACTCAAGTTTATGCAGCTTATTTCTCTGAGTATCTGTAGGAGCATCACATGCATGATTACATAGGAATAAGACTCTTAACCTTTTATTTGGCTGCATAGATAAATGCTCTGTGCAGGTATTATAATGTGGAAGTGTGATGATGATTGTGAAATGATTGTATGGACACACATGGAGGCCAGGATTAACTTTAAAGTGGCGTTATTACTGTAACAAACCAGGCTATGGAGAGTTTATTGATCCACCCCGATTAAAAAAAAACCCTTGAAAGTCAACATTTATTCCATGTCAGGAGTCAAACAAACCACATTTTCCTCTCAAAAGGGTTTTTATTAATCATTTTCAGGACATTTCACATTAACAACAGCATTTTTAAAAAAAGAAAAAGACACTTTTAATGTTATTAACGACTTTTGCCTTTTTAGAAATGTGGAAAAAAAAGAGGTAGTGTTCGACAAATAATCTCTGAAAGGGACAGAAACTAACAGGACGTAAAATGAAGACATTACAGTACAGAGATTGTATGATTGTGTTCACATGTGATGGGGCGTCACACCGTCAGCTGCTGAATAGCTTATTAATATCTGAAGAACCTGTTGATGTGCTTGTAAACAATGGCGGCTGTGGCTCGGTGTTCTGGGACCTGGTCTGGAAACAGGAGGGTGGCCACTTAAAACCACAGTATGAAGAGTGTTGTGGAGAGTTGTGTCTACCTCCTACGCACTCCTATGTCCCTTGAGCAAGGCACCAAACCCTTAACTGTTTGAGGAGCATCGCTATGTGTCGTCCCCAGCATCCGTCTGTATTTCTGTGTAACTGTAAACTGCATAATACAGGGAAATAATTGATTTCCTCCCCCTGAGGGATTAACAAGGTATTTCTTAATTCTGAACCAGTCTTGATACAATCTCATGTTTGGCACTTGGAAAATATCAGAATGATTTTTTTTTTTTTTCTTCTGCTTTCACTGCCCATCAACCGCCAACAAGGGGAAGAAAAGAGAGAGCCACAGCAACAAAGGCAGCAACACACAGGACGTCTAGTATCAATTGACCGAGGTAGGATCTGCGGGATTTCTTCCCATGGCCTCTGCTCCTGAACCACTGCACAACCTCATCCAGGTTGTGCTCCTGGGGCTCGTACCCGAGCTCCGCCTTAGCTTTTGCCATGCTGAAGTAATGCGTCACACCAGTTTTATACACTTCTGTACGCGTCAGCAATGGCTGGAAGTTATAAAAGGGCCCGACGAGGTGGTGAATCATTTCTGTCAGGAAGGCAAAAAAGTAAATGAGAGAGACAGGAAGGCGTACCTTGGGGAAAGGATAGCCTAAGCCCTCTACCAGAGGTCTGAAGAATTCGAAATTGTTAACAGGCCTGCCATCTGAGATAAAGTAAGGCTGGCCGGCAGAGCGGTGCTGCTGCTCTGCGGTCAGGGCCTCTGCAGCGAGCTCGTGCGCTGACACCAGGTTGTCCACATGGACAAACTCCACCAGGCTGCTGGCGTCACCGTACACAAACCTGAAGATCCCCTTCTCTATGTAGCCAACGATCCTGGGCAGGTGCCTCTGCTCACCAGGCCCGTAGATTCCTGCAGGACGCAGTGCGCAGCTTCTCAGCACCCCGGAGCCATCGTGCAGCGCGGTGCCGTTAGCTTTCAGCACTGCCATCTCAGCCATAGACTTGGTTCTGGAGTAGTGGTCAGGGTGAAGATGGAGAGGGAGGTAAGGGAGGCTTTCGTCACCGTTCTCTATCACTTGGCCTCCGAACACCACGTTGAAGGTGCTGGTGTAAACCAGCCTGGACACTCCATGTTCGACGCAGGCCTTCAGGACGTTCTGGGTGCCTTCAACATTCACCGCCTCGATCAGGTGCCGGTTCAGCTGCTCCCTTCCAGACATGCCATAGGAGGCGATGTGGAATACACAGTCCACGCCAGCGACGGCCCTCTCAACGTGGGCATATTCACGTATATCTCCTTGAACAAATATGACGTCCTCTGGCACCTCTTGTGTTGGAGGGATCGTGTCGAACAGGATGATTTTGGCTCCTTTTTCACGCAGAGAGCACGCCAGGCTGCAAGGGAAATTAAATATGAATTACTCTGCAGGAAACTGATAAAAAACCTTCAATTCTAACAATTTAAAACAGTAAATCCATGACAAAAACTACAATAACTGTATGCATTTCTACATTCAGGTCCACCAGTCATGTGGCAGCCAAAGAGCAAATTGAACAGAGATATCTGGTGTGATTACGCCACCTGGTGGTGGCAGAGCAGTGTGACACCGCAAGGCAACCGAAATCATTACTGTGATTCACATTGATCAGTGACGATCTAGCTGCCACAACAACTGCCTGAACACCAGTAACCGAGAGTGGCTGGAAGATTTACTTTCATAAAGATTTAAATTAAAATAAAAATACAAAACAAAGATGAGACTCTTAAAACGAACAACAAACTGCTTTCCTTTAAAAAAAATCTACATTTTTGCAATGCAATACATATATTACTAATACCACAGTGTACTGTGTAGTTTTGGAGGAGTTTAAATAACCTTCCAGGTCATTTTTGCTTTTTTTCCATGACCTGAAAACTGGTCAACTGTTTTGGGTTGTTTTTTGGTTTTTTTTTAGATATTCCAGGTGTGTGTGGTTATTATGTAGGTTACTGTGTAATAATGAATAAGAACTGGTTCATACCGATAACCAAAATAGCCACATCCCCCAGTTATCAAAAACGTGTCAGTACTTGCTTTTTCCATTGCAAGTGGGGCGAATCTAAAAAGAAAAGAAGAAACACAAACAATGTTTAGAAAAGTTCACACACAATCATATGACAACATCTTACAGTCATGTGAATATTACCTGACCTGCAGCCTTGTACTTGAGCACTTAACAGTATATATAAATGCATTAAGGTGACATAATGTATCGCAGGTTTCATTACAGACTCACACATTCAGTAATTCAATGCCATGCGTCAAACAATGCCTCCAGGTCCAATGCTAACAGAAGCTAACACCACATCCGGCTCTGAGCTAGCTTAACACCGCTGCACTGTCGGTACCAACCTCGACAAACGGTCGGCGAGAAAAACGAGAGTATCTGTCGAATATCACTCATTCAGAACTCAACCGAGTCAGCACCGGTGTCCAACTTCCTTGCTCGGTGCCGTGTATCGCTCTGCAATTGGACGAGCCTCGGAACTTACGAGCTGAGGCGGCTGCGTCGAGTGGGCGTGGCCTCCAAAGAGGCGGAAAAACACAGGAAGTGAGGCGACTTTACTTTCACAATAAAGGTGTGACACAGCTAAAGATTTTGATTTTGAGAGAAAACCATATTGTAATATTTAAAAAAAAATTTTAGCAGTCAACAAAGAATGTTGTTTTAGTATTATTACGTCGTGTTTGACATTATAAGCATTGTAATTTCTCGTTTCTCACCAGTGAGAATTTTATTTTGAATGTTTTTACCGGATTTAGCTTTTAGGTACATTTTTCGCCTCTTGTGCTGTCTGCAAGTCGTCCGACGTGCGATTCATGTCGTTTCAAGCTGTAACCTTTGGTATATGGCCACTGTGGTATGGTGGCCCTGAGGGTCTAAACACAACAGCATTACAGAAATACAAGAACATTTTAGAAAACACAACATTACACAAAACACAACAAAATTATATAAACACAACATTATAGGGAACACAATATAGCGACATAAAAAGCAATATTACAAAAATCATAACTATATTATATAAAATACAACAATATTACAGAAAATACACAACACAAAATGTAAACAGCAACAACTCATCCAGCCACAGAAATACACAGAGGTAGATTTGAGCTACCATGAACAATTTATTTGAGTTCTGACCGTCAAGATTTAAATTTTAAACTTCAGGTTTGTGTAAACAAGTTCTAACCGATATTAGGTTTAGGCCAGTTAACTGTGATGCTGGTAACTGGTGTGTTTTCTGTATTGTTGTGTTTTCCGTAATATTATTATGATTTCCAGAATATTGTTGTTTACTGTATTATTGTTGTATTTTCTGTAATGTTGTGTTTTATGTAATATTATGATTTCTACAGTTCTTTTTATGTATACCGGGTTCTCTCTAATGTTGTGTTTATATATTATTGTGATGTTTTCTGTAATATTGTTATGATTTATGTAATATTATTGTATTGTATTTTGTATTTTCTGTAACATGCTTTTTATGTATATTGTGTTCCCTATAATGTTATCTTTGTAAAATTATGTCATTTCAACATCCACAAGTTCCAAACGTGTTTACACATACAATGTTTTTAAATACAACTCAACTCTCAGATCCTGCAGTGTAATTTTAAACTGGCCTCACTGCTCCAGAACACTCAGTCCTGGTAGAGTGACGCCCTCTAGTGGCTGGTTGTCTTCATTGAACGTGAGCTCCTTATATATATATATATATATATATATATATATATATATATATATAGATATAGAGAGAGAGAGAGAGAGAGAGAGAGAGAGAGAGAGAGAGAGAGAGAGATGAGCATAAGACTACAATATATACGAATACAGTAACTGTTTCATTCCAAGAACTCAAGTCAAACTTAATGTGACTATGTATGTTTGTTTTTTAACTATAAAGGTCAATCAGATAGCTTTGGTTGAAATTTAAACCAAAT
>JARJLU010010151.1:0-33316 GCA_030272975.1 Sparidentex hasta | reverse complement strand
AGACTTCAGTAGTTCTTAAGAAAGAAAAAAAAACATCAGCGGTAATGCTTGATGATCCAATATCATCCTACTGTTTCTCCATGTAATAAACTCCGGAGATACACCTCTTTATTTTAACATATTCATCCAATCAGCAGAACTGAGAGTGTTTACAGCATTCTATACTTGTCGTTCTCTGTCCCCACCTCGTCTCTGAACAGCAGGGTGAGATAAGGCACAAGCATGTTTCCTTTATTCAAACTCATGTTTACCAGAGCAATATTGCTTCCTCAGATGTAGTCATTGTGTTTATTCTCCCAAGGACAAGGACCTCGTCTCCTCCTCCTTCCATCTCCTCCTCCTCTCAGGCTCAGGCTGCTGACTTCACAGAGACCATCTTGTGTTTGCTGTGTACCTAATCTCTTGTTTTGATTGTTAACAAGTATAGCAGTCAGTGTGCAGGGTAAAACACTTCCTCCTCCTGGGCCTGACCTGCAAAACATCATTACACTCGGCTACGTAAGGTGGTTGCACTATAGTTTTTCTGGCTTATATATTACCTGGAGCTACAGTGCTTTCCCAACCCGCTTCTCAAGTTAAGTTAATTCATTATTCGTTTATTCTTTTTAAATCACTCTGATTATCCTTTTCATTCATTCATTTTTTTTAATTATTATCTATCTACGTATTAAATCACCTCAATCACTGATTTCTTTAGTTTTGTTTAATAATTATTTCACCAGCTGGTAAAAGTATTCATAGTTTTCATTGTACATCAACCATGTTTTCCCCCCCTCAAATAATCATTGTGTTTCTTACAGTTTCAATGACATATCTAACTTACAGCAAACAAAGTTTCATGTTTTATTACATTGCACACATTTTATTCGGGTAGTTTTGGTGTCACACTGCAACAGTGTCAGCGGACTTAAGAACTTTACATGACATATATAAATCATCATCATCTATACTATAAATGGCTCGTGTGCCCAAGATGTGGAAAAATATGGCACATCAGTAAATTCAGTGACAGCATAAGAAATGACCTCTGCTAAGTTTTATGTGGCATACAAGATATATTTGCCAAGATGGCTTAATTATAAACATTTATTATTCAAGTTTGGTTGAACTACTGCTCTTTAGACATTTAGAGAATCAGTTTTGTGCAGCATGTTTTGCTCTCACAGTCACGGAGCTGCACTGCTCATAAATATCACTTTGCCCCGGCAACTGTGCACGGCCCCGCTCCACAGGCGGTGGTTGAAGTGTTGTTCAGAAAGGGGCACGTATGCATGTGTGTACTCAGTTCTGAGGAATGAAAACTTAGAAAACACAGTCACAAACAGCAGTGACACTAATGGCACTTCACTGCATTCTCTCGCCAGATTCGCTCCTGGCACACAAAGAAAACACAACAGATGCCAAAATGTACACAATAAACTGTGTGCTTTGTGTTGAGGTGCAGTGCGCGCTCTACAAATGTAGCATTGGGGCATGAAATGGTGGGAAGAATATGCAACATTTGTAAGAGGGCAGGTGGAAAGTCAGAGTTTATCTGTGGGTTTAGTGTTGTAATGTTGTTTAAATGTACACAATATATCCGGTATATGTAATATTACAGTTTTTTCCAATTGCTACAATACAATTTGGAAAACCAGGCTGGTTTTATCAAAACACAATTCACAAAGCCACACACCCAAACAGCAAAATACCTCATATAACCTGCAAACTGAAGCACTGCAACCAAAACTACATATAGCATTATCAAAATCTGCTGGGCATAATGAAAAACACTCTCATCTTCAGTACGCTTTGCCATAATACTAAAATAGTTCAACTTGTAGAGAATTATTCAGATTGTTCACATGCACAGACACATACAGATACATAAACATGCTGTTGAAACATTTATTTTCTTTCTTTTTTCACCACATAAGTCCCTGCAACATATGCACAGCAGATATATTAACATTAGAGTGAACAAAAATATGCTCACAAAACAGTAAACTGAAAAAAATGTGACAATGTGGGAGGCAGCACTCTCTGTCCAGCCTCTCACAGTGTCAGCCCATGGTTGATGACATGATCAACTAAGGTTGCTCTGATTTCATTTGAAATGTATTGTCTTATTTGGCTATGACCGCCTCTACCAGCTCTACTCCTCACTCTTCATCCCCCTCTAATTTTCACCCTCCCTCTCCCTCTTCCTCTCTGTACAACGTCTTCCATTGTTGTTGGAAAAAAAAGGTGCTCACCTGTGGTCTTTAAGTGCTTACTTCCTGATTGAAGTGGTAACAATTACAGTAACAATTGTTTTGCCAGGTGGCACATATAGTGGCCAACTAGCTTGTGTAGTGTAATTTTGAATGGCAGTGTTCTGGAATGGCAAACGTGTGACTTTATGTCAGATTGTTGTGTCTTATGCAGAGAACCGTGTTCAGTGCAATTAAAAATGCCATTTTGAAATGCAAAATGTGCGTAAAGCAGAAAATGTAATTTAAGTTTTGGAGACTTGAGAGGAGGTTTTGCTCTCTGTGTGTGAGTTGTTAATATGTGTGCTATGCATGTCATTTTAGTGTGTTAGCAATTGGAAAAAAACTGTAACAGCCAAATTGCTGTAAAATCTGGACACAAACTTCCTGTATTTGGTCAGAAAGTCTGAACCTTACAAAAGAATGGTTTCACACGAGAAGCAAATCAAACCATGGATCAGTGTGAATCCAGACCGAGACCACCTCTATTGGTCAAACCAAGTTTGGCAGTTTGTTGTGGACCGTGGTCCTGATGAGGATTAACACCTGTTCTTTTGGTTTGGATCAAACTGCAAAGTCTTAATGTCTGAACCAAACGAGGTTGGTGTGAAAACATCTAAATTCATTATTTCATTTATTTACTTTTCTTTATTACCAGCTGACATGTACATTCATTTAATTACATATTTATTAGGTACAAAACACTACAGACAGTAAATATTCACTGACTCATTCAACCAATAAAAAGAGTTATTCATTCCTTCAGCCACTTTTCATCATTTCTAATTCATTTTTGTGACACTTCTGTTACTATTAAGTTGCTAACATTTTCAGTAAATCCACTGCGGTTCAATAGAAAGCCATTCAAGCTTTCACGAGCTACTGCTGTGGGGCTCAGTGGGGAGTAATGTCAGCACTCCTGCTGGGTGGAGGCCGTGGGCGGGTGATTAGGGTCTAGGCGAGAGACGTCAAATCAAATCAGATCTGAAATGTGGCATTATGCAGCCTTAATGGAGATTAAAAGCTCACAGCATCAGCACAGCACAGTTCGGCCTTACCTGCCGTCACCTCCCCTGTCTTAACGTCTGACCAACAAAAACACTAAAAGCCTCCAACTGCAGCTCCACACATCAAGGCTGCACTCTGAAAGAGGGTAATTTTCCCTGTATCAGAGAACGGCAAAGGCTTTTAGACCTGGAATGTGAATATGTGCCCCTTTGTTTGGGTGTGTGTGTCTGTGTGTGTGTGTGTGTGTGTGTGTGTGTGTGTGTGTGTGTGTGTGTGTGTGTGTGTGTGTGTGTGTGTGTGTGTTGTCAGGAAGGTCAATGGGACTTCTCAGTGAGCTGGGCAGACCCAGAGTCTCTGGTGACACAATACATCTGCTAATGCACAAAAGATGGTGAATTTACAACAATGTAAAGAGTGACAGCACTGGGCTCATTTTGACTGAATGGTAACGCTGGCCTCGTTGCCCCATGACTCCGTTTTCAAGCATAAAGACTGAATCCAAATGTCCACCCTGTGGACCTGCAGACTTCGGTTGTACATACTGTGACATGTTCACTGTTATCTTCTTGTGTCTGCAGCAAAGGTGTGGCACTGCAAAGTGATGTAAGCCCTGGATGACAGGCCTAAACACTTAAGGGGGGGTACACACATAATGATAATCGGGCACAGCCGAAGACTCCTGAGTCACTACCCCGTGAAATGTGACGTGAAACGCAACATAGCCGACCAGCTGACTGAGGAACACGGAAGCAGACGTAAATAAAAGCAGAGATCTAACTTTTCCTACAGGGGTATCTGAATTATCCATTGTAATGTTTTTAATGGGTTTAGCGTCTGCGCTACCGTTAACCGTCATACCGGTGGTTAATGCAAGTATTGTGTGTTGTCAGAAAAGCTCACATTCCCTCTTCTATGTCTTCCATGTTTTTCATGTTTTAAAACGTTTATTTCCTCTTTTCTTTATATACAGTCTGTGCTCTTTTCCGTTTATGAAGAGCCCGTGACGCTGGGGTTGTTGCCATTGGTTACTGTAGATCACGCTTGATCATGCCATGTTTCTGGCTCGGAGTACTAGATTCTAGATCTGCCGTGAGACAGAAATGTCTAGGTGTGTGGTGTCCCATGCTGAGAATAGCGGAGCACACCACACACAGTACGATCAAGCTGATTTTTTAATCTTTATGTGTTGGGGCTCTACAGATAAAACATCTCTGAAGATTTATAACATTCGGAACAATGAATTTATTTATCACTGAAGTCAGACTATGAACTTCATCTGTCTCTTGTCTTATAAGCCCTTTTCAGACAGAGTTTTCACAATAGGCTCTCCTCTAGAGTGCTGGCATAAAGCTTGTCATTTCAAACAGCATGCCGGCATCGCAGAACCAAAAGAGACGTGACATTGCACATCGTAAATCTGAGATGTTGTGATTGAGATCTTGAGCCAACATGCATTGTGGAAATTTTTTTTCTCTGAACGACATCATCACAATCACCATCAATAAACCCTGTCTGACTCTCGCTCCCAGAGAGGACTGCTGTTTTCCATTGGGAATTCCAATGAAGACTGAGTCACAATGGCTGACTGGGTCCCGGTGACTTTGCTCATTAAATTACCCACTGAATTGCCCATTCATTCAATTGCAGGGTGTCACCATAAAATGGTACTTTTCTCAGAAAAAAAAAACATAAACAGCTTAAATACCCTTTAAGACTAAACTACATTATTCTACTCTATTACATCTCAGTGGCAAATACTAAACCTACCTCCCACCTCATTCATTTTTAAAGCTTTAGTTAGTTTGGTTAGAATTAACCTTACTGGTTACTTTACTTTACATACTTTATTTATATTTCATATCAGTAGTCTAAAGTTGTAACTAGGTTATATTATTATAGGTTGAGCAAACCCAGCAGTATATACAGTTTTAAAATCAGTTTATACTTTACCTGCTTCAGCTCCTAAGATATGATACATTAATTCATCAATAGTTATAATTCGAGAATGTACTATACATATATAACTCCGAAATGGACCCTTAGTCATTGAAACGAAGACCACAGGTTTCTTTAGTGTGTTCATGAAATTGGTCAATGTAGATCTTTCTGTTCTGATTAAAATGTATCTCTCCGATGTACCCCAGTAGCTCAGTTGGTAGATAATGTGACCTAAATGCAGACACCCCGCATAGGCCCAGGGATTCGATCCTGACCCGTGATCTCTTGCTGCATGTCATCACCCTGCCTCCTGTCATCTCCCAAACCACCAGAGGTTTTTTAGCCTCTGCTTTCATAGTATATAAACAAAATGGTCCTAGTAGCACATGAGGGGATGAATAGACAGTGTAGTAACAGATTCTTGCAGATTCATGTTGATGAAGGTTCTCAGTCATCTAGGTCATGCTAATTCTAAGTGCTGTATTGTAGGCAACTGGACATGTTTCAGTTTCTTGAAGATATTTCACCTCTATTCCAACAGGCTTCTTCAGTTCTAACTAACTGTTGTTTGAAATAATTCCATAGAAGAAGGGAGTTGGGATAAGAGTCATGCTAATCCATCTTAGTTTATAGACGCTCCTGGCTAATGTCCGATTACATGAAAAGGAAATGGAAAAAATGGGACTCCAGCTGGGCAAACGTGAAATCAGAGACTGTTATGCCCACAGAGACCTGTCTCCACCACACCATCTCAGATCAGGCTGTTGATGTCAAGGGGCGAGTTAGTTTTAGTGGTGTTCTGAGGTTGATGCTGCCTGCTCACACACAGTTTAAGATGATGGACAGTGTTTCCCAGATGATGAACTTTTGATATAAAGATGTTGACCAAATTATCATCACCATCTTGTTACTACTCCTTTAATTGTCCTTGACGCATATTTAAAAGATGCACTATGTGTTTATGTATATTTGCTTATAACTTATAAGAAGTCGATGATCACTCCGGTGTAATCAAATCACGTGACTGATTTAAGATGACGTAGCACCGAGATGGAGCCTCGGTGAGTCTCAGTTTCGACTTTATGTGTTGGCGCGGCCTTCAAACTATGTACAAGTTTTAATTGTAAATTGTGTTGATAGACCAAGTAAAATGGGAGTTATGATAAATGTTGTCCACCATGTTTTTTTGGGAACATTCCCGTCATGTTTGCTGTGTGTTTGGTGCAGGAAGAAGCGCGAAAGTGTCCACAAGTAGGAAGTGTTTGCAAACAAAAAAAAACGCATTTCTTTTGGTGGAAAAATGCACCACACCAGCCAATCACAAAATTATATGGCAAATCACATGATTTGGTTGCTGAGGAACATGTGCAAGTTGTGGGAGGGACGGCGGCAGAAGAGTGACAGTGATGGTGATAGAGAGTGACAGAGGTAGCAAGTTTTGAGAGTTGAGAGATTTGTGAGTGTGTTTGGAGTGGATAGTTAGTGTGTTATAGTGTTTAGTGTGTTTAGTGTGTAGTGGAGTCATTTTTTTTGTTTAATGAGTCAAAACAATGAGGAGCCTGCTGAATGTGGAGCAGGAGAGCTGAGGCAGCCCTGAGCCTGAGGCATTGCCTGCATTTAAATATAAATAGTTCCATATAACTTTGTAAATTTCCAAAATGTATGCACAATTTTAGCAAACAACAATTTGTATTTGCATTCTAAGTAACAAAATTGGTTTGTTAAACATATTTGTGATTTTCCCAATCAAAAAACTAACTTTCCTACTTGGATTTTATGGGGGGGGGGGGGGCATTGTGTTAATACAGTATGTCAAAAAAAAAAACAAAACTGTAAAATCACACATGTGAGGTTGTGCTGAAAATAATGACACCAAACAAGGCAAGGTAATACGTTTTTAAGGTGAAATATAATGTTAAAAGTAGTCAAAAACGGCCAATTATACCGTGAACACCTAAGGGTTAATAAATCTATATATGTTTTATAATTTGTGTAGCATGAAGGAGTTCACAAATGTTCATTTCGTTACACAACCCTATGTTGTGTAATGACTAAATTAAACAGCTTCCTTGAAGGGACTAATGCCCATAGTGATTTTGGCAAGGTATACATCCCTAGAAATATAAAATATGTGATAGCCTTGGAATGGTGGTAGCTTTTTGCAGTTTATTACTTGATTCATAATAACAAATAAGCATTTCTGAAAAATGGCCAAAAGAGCTATTTTAATGCAAATCAGTCAAACAGCAACATATTTTGCCCAGATGTTGCCCAGGGCATAATGTTTAGTGAGAGCACCCAAGCCTGTGATCAAAGGGGTCACCATTGCAACCAAATCCAATATGAGATGCAAATGCAAAGTTAGTGTCTATTTTATGTATTTTGACCATGAGAATCACATTGGAATGCTTATCTATATGACTGAAGTCATACATTTGAATCTAATAAGCTTATATCCAAGAAGGCGATTACCCAAACATTAGTTTCACCATACATTTTGCAAAAGCATTGGAATATTCATATATAGATAACTCCAGGTAGAGCACTCTAATTGATGTAATTTGACAAAAATCACCTAGATTGAGTGTAGTATTTTAGGAACAAGGTAAGATCAAACTAGTAAAAACCAACAACATAATAACACTAATAACACTGTTGCTGAGCTCACTGACCTTGGTGCTCAATGTTTTGGGGGCATATAGAAGACAGGTAAATGCCTCTAGTTTGTCCATCAGTTCTAGAGAGGGGTCCCATTCCTGACCCAACTCTAAGAATGTGTCTTGAGCCTCCTTGTCGCTGATCAGAGGTTTAAGGGCACTTGTCTTCCCGTTGCCAGCAAAAAGCACCTACAGTGTCACATTCTGTATATGTGTATAACCTGATGACATCCCTGCAAATCTCTATGCCAACAGTGGCAGCAACCTTCCTGGTGTCTACAAGCCTTGTCTGGGTTTTGGTGCCACACTCCTGGAACAATGGGGCCTAAATTTCGTCACAGAATTCTAAAGACATGATGAAGACATCTGTGTGATATTCTGAGCAGATAACTAAAGATTCATATATTCTCTTGTGGTATGCAGTATGGAAACAAGTAGGCAAGTATGCTTCCTCTTATTGACATTGGAAGAGCCAACACCTCTTCTCTGTCTTGAGATGTGATTCTGTATCATTTGTCATTCACAGTTAATTACAGAATCTTCTGCTGTAGTTTTGCTCTGTACTCCACCTTCCTTCGTTCATGGACTATGAATGAGACTACTTTTGTTACTGTTACTTTTGTGTTGTTACTTTAGTCATGAAGTTCCTCCACTGCCTCACCATTTGTGTACCTGTGATACCTTGCAACTCCTGGCCAGTCCCTGCATAACTTCTTTGTTGTAATAATGTTTACGCCTCGCATCCACTCTTTCCAAAGATATTTTAACGTATGTAACATAACATCTCTTTACTCTAAACACAATCAAACACAAATTGAATGTGGTTGACAGATTTAAATATGCCTCACGCATACTGCTAGACTCACAGTCAATCATGCTTGTTGAAAAAGGGGGTGTAGCTTTACTGCAGCCCACTGAAGATGGATGATGATGATTAGATGCTTTAGATGACACCAATTTATTTACATTCAGTTGTCTAAATCTGGGCTTTGGGTGAGTCAGATGACATTATAGATCCAGACATCCTAGAAAAGTGTCCATTGGAATCTTAAAATAAAAACATAATCTATAAGTATGAATATAGCCAATGGATGAATGGTGATATCAAAATAATTGTATGCCTCATACTCATGAGTTTAGCAATAGATTGCCTTTGAGTCTATGTATGTACAGTGGGTTAAGTACAGAGGGAACGTTTGTTTTACATCTTACATTAAAGTGGAAATACATG
The DNA here is from genome assembly GCA_030272975.1 of Sparidentex hasta. Lineage (NCBI taxonomy): Eukaryota > Metazoa > Chordata > Actinopteri > Spariformes > Sparidae > Sparidentex > Sparidentex hasta. Next base: position 24,251 of record JARJLU010010151.1, on the reverse strand, counting down.
TTATGTAAATTAGTCACTGTTTTGTCACTATCAGTGGTAGATAACGTTAGTCGAGATGCAAATTTTAAAAACTTTTCAGAAAAAATATAGTCTCATCTGAATTCACACTACTATCAAAGTGAAATGGTCGATAATGGGACAGAGCCATCTGCTTGAAGTGGAACGCTTTATTCTGTTCAATGTATAGTTCTGAAAAGTGTGTTTTTGCATGGGCCGATAACTCCAGTGATACAGTGCTTCCAGAAAGTATTCACAATATATCACTTTTTCCACATTTTGTTATGTTACAGCCTTATTTCAAAATGTAATTTTCCTCAAAATTATACAAACAATACCCCATAATGACAACATTGCCAAAGTTTGTTCACAGCCTTGCCGTGACACTTAAAATTGAGCTCAGGTGCATACACTTATAATGGTGACTTGTATTTTGGGGTCCTGGCTTACTTGGACCTTGTTTAAGGCTGGTGAGTGATATTAATCACAGATCTTAAATAAAAGCATAATTGTATGAATCGTTGTTTGGACATTAAAAACAGGTACCACAGACTGAGAAATAGTTACACATTCCTGCAGGCTAAGACATGATCTTGGCTCTTCCTCACTGAGTGAAATCATTAATACAGCATGAGTAATAAGGTGATGAGACTTCTCTACTTTGATCCCCCAGACCTTTAGTTCCTCTACATTGTCTCTCCTTCAATAGAGGGATTTAATGACCTGCCCACTTGGCTAATTTCCCAAATTCCACATTGATGTAGGTATTATATCCGTGTAAACTGTGAGGGTTAGATGTCAATCAGCGTTGGATGTAGCAGTGTGTGATGATTAGAGCTTTTCACTCCAGGATGCATTCAGAGACTAATCAGAATAATCACTTTAATGAGGCCTCTTTCCAAGCCACACCACGGAGCACCGGGGAGCCTCACGACTTCCTGTGTGGTCCAGTTTTATTCTGCCTAATGAGATGAGAGTGGGATGAAACTCAGACATGGAGTCAAAGAGTTCTGTGACAGCAGTACGCAGAAAGACTCATAGCTAAAAGAAAAAAAAAAATACTTAAAAGTGAAAAAAGAACATTATACTCACCTTTTAAACAAAATAAGCTCATAATATGAGCAGAGGTTTGCAAGTGCTGCTGATCAATGCCAGTGTGCAACTGAGTGGCTGCTGGCACAAGTGGACTGAACTATATATAATGCACGATGCCAGCCAGGGTCCCTCATGATTCTAATCACTGGATGGTACATGTGACACAGAAATAGGACAAAGCCCATAACAGCACAGGTTATTGTTCTCTATTAGTTATCTGTTATTCAAATGGCATACAATTTTTGTCTGCACAGTGTCGTCCTTTAACTGTTTGCAAGCTTGGAATTTTCTGAAATGCACAGTATATAATATATGCTGCGAGGGGTTGCTCAGTCATGACAAAACTTGTGAATTTTCACTGGGTTAGCATTGTTAAAAGCAATTGAGATGATGAAATAAAAAAAATAAAAAAAACAATATATAACAAAGGTCTTGTCAATGAACATGTAGCACATTTGGACACGCAGAAGAACTTCCAGGCATGCATGAGTTGAAAATAAATCAATTTCCTGGTCTCTCAGGCTGAAAATACAGAAAGACAGGTACATCAGCACCACGTGACACCCACCTGAATCACATACGAAGGACCTCTGCTGCTCAAAGTGCCTGAGTGCATTACTTATTATAACCACAAATTTACTTACTGAAATATTATTGTGCGAATGCAAATGACAATATGTCAGTGTGCGAATGGACAAAATAAAAACAAAATAATAAATAAATCAGGGTGGGGGTGTGCACTGTCCATAATTATGCTCAGCATTACTGTGGGTCCCACAAACAGGATTGAAACGTGATAGAAATAAGTTAACAGTAACATTTATTTGAACTTGTGTTCACCTGAAGGATTGTCCACTCATTGTGATTACAACCAGCCTACATATTTATATTCATAAACTGACAGGATGTACACATCACATCAATATACCAACATTTTTTATGCAAAAAGTTCCTGCTGCTGGACTTCTGGTGATGATGATGTAGGAGGAAGCCACGTGAAAGAGGTCTACCTCTCGAACTGTTAATATATCCCTGAAAACAACACGTTTGTGTAAAACAGTGTGTTAGACGACAGATTACAGTTATAGCCTAAGCTTGGCCTTAAAATGGTTCTAAACCCAAGGCGAGCAACACACCAAGTGTGGCAGTGCGGCTACCATGGTTAGCAAACTTGCTAAGATGGCAGCAGCAACAACACACCTGGTCTCGTCAATTAATCCCCCGACACTCTATCAAGGAGTCAGCTGGTTTCGGAACTGTAGAATCAACGAGTCTCGCTTCGGAAAGACATGTCTGCATTAATCCAGGAGGTGGTTAGACCATTACAGACCACGGTGGACGCACTGCAGTGATTCATTTTAATGGCCGCCTCACTGCTGCAGAATCCCTGCCTCAAAGACCATGAAAACAGGTCCTGTAGAGTCAAACTCTGAGTTGTACCCGGACGTCAGCGCAAGTATTGTGAAGAAATGAGCCACGTTCATCAAAATCAAGCGAGCTGTCTACCTGAAAGGTGTCAGGTTTAGGCTTCTGTTTCCTGCACGTCATTTCTTGCAGATTTAGTATGGTGTTCCCGGCTGCCACCCAGGCCTGGGGTTTTCTTCCTCGTTTAATCAGATGAGGCCGTCTGCTCCTGCTACTGTAAGCTACCCTATGGCCTTATTACTCTGCGGACATCTTGAATGGACTTTATGTGACCATAGAAATGGGTAAGCGCATGATCTGTGTTTACTCTTCAGGAGAGATGTACATGGACTTCTTGTGTTTTGCTTTGTTACATTGGTGACTTGTTTACCTCTAACTGTACAATGCTCATGCCATAAATTATGTTATTGCAGTCTTTTCTGTCAGGATTATGACGGGACACATGTTAAGTTGGTATCAATGAGACCGTGGTTGATATACCTGGTGCATTCATATTTATCTTATATCAGATGTTTAGGTGTTCTTTATTAGGCAATTTATTTTATTTTACTTTTTAATTTTTTTCCTTTCCTCCAACCTAATTACCTCCTTTTTTGGATGTATTTAGATGTACCATATACTGTCCTGTTGAAGAGTTTATAAAGCAAGATGGTTTCCTTATTTGTGGTAAAAATTGAGACAACTTACTGACGCCCTGTATACCTTAAATGTGAAGACTGATATTGCTTTATTCATTGTTTTTGAAGGAGTGGCATATGTTTTCATATTGTTGAACAGAATGACCTCTTGAACAAGAGATGGAAATAGAAGCAGAAAGTGTTATCCCGTTGTGATTGAAGATGTGGATGTGTTTGGTTTATGTAAGGGAATGCAGGGTAGGAGGGGTGTGGAGGGATTGTTTTGATGTGCTCCTTTTTGTATGTTTTTTTTGGTTTTGTCATTTGTTTTGTTTTCTCCCCTTTTTTTCCTTTGGCTCAGGAATCACGTCAGAACTGAGAGGTTTTTTACTCCTCAGGTCTTTTGGATAAGATGACCAGGGGTAGTAGTCTCTGCATATGAAGTCTTTGATGCATATAAAATCAGTGTAGGTCTGTTTGACCCGTGGAGAGTGGGTTAGGGTCTTAATCCCATTAAGACAAAGCTTTTTTCCTTCTTTTCACACGTCCACCACTCATACTCTTGGATGGATTTTTTTTTCTCCTGGATAATTATTTTTTTTACTAATTACTAATGCAAGTACCATAGCATTGTTGATATACGTTTTCCTAGTTGTGTCCCACCCTGCAGACAATGGAGACTTAACTTCTCTTTGCTAGCCCATGTGCAGAGCTCTTTTTTCTTTGATACTACTTTGATGATTCTCCAGAGACACCTAGATGTATTCTGTGGGAAGCTGTTAGGGCATTTATGCACAGGGGAATGATATCATATTATTAACCTTAAGGCAGGTAGAAAAGGCAGAGTCAGACACAATCACTAAGGAGATACTTAGAGTTTACAGTTTGAACGCTTTAAGCTCCTACCCCTGCTCTTCATAAACAACGCCTTCATCTTCAGTCCAAATTTGATTTGCTATCCACAAGTAAAACACAGAAGCAGTTATTGATGGCTAAACAATGTTTTTTAAGACCAGGTTTGAGGTGGGAAGGCTACTAGAACATCAGCGCATGCAGCTACATTAACCAGATTGACCAGATATTAATTTGTGGAGCTGTTCAAAATGAAGGGTTGTGGTTTCCCACTTCATGTCAGTAAAGACAAATTTCACTGATTTTACCTCTAAAACCACCCCTCAGAAAATGTTACGTCAGTGTTTAGTCATCTTAGTAAAAATTACAGTGGCAGCACTGGAAATTTTTAATAAGGGCTTTGAAAGCATTTGGGCATAAAGTCAGGAGGCTGAACCTTACACTGATGAAGAGCCACTCAGTGAAGGACCAGGATGGAGAACAAGGTTCTCGAAGTACAGCAGATGATTTCAGTAATATCCAGATATGAACAGTTTTATGGATTAAGGGTGTGTCTTGGACGATCCTTGGTGCCGTTTTACTGATTACTGAATTGCTTTGTATGGAAGGAGAACTGGTCTACTTGAAGGGGAGTCATTTGATTTATAAAATGCCTATATATCTGAATTATACGTGCTTGCAAATTGGAAACTCATTCCTATCTGTCATCAATATATAAAACATATCACAGAAACCAATGGCAGTACTAAGAGCTTTTAAGATGAATGATTCAAATAAGTAACAAGTAATCAAACATGCTCTTGTCTGTAGTTTAATCAATTATTATCAAATATAAAAAATATGTGGATGTCAAATCATAAGTAAATCATGCTGGTTATCATAAAATACACTCATGAGGTACTGGCCTTTCCTTATATCACTACACATGTATTGAGTGAAACTGCATCATATCAACATATCAGATGATCTGGTTTATTGGCAGGCCAGTACTGTCCTGCTACATGTTCAGTATGTATACTGGTCTTACCCCAGCCACCTCTCATGTGCACTCATTCCCCACTATGCTCTGTGTAGAAGATGATGGGGCAGATGAGGCCCTTTAATTATCCTGCAGTGGCACACATCAATCATGTGTCCATGGGACCTTGCGAGCCTCAGAAAGGCAGATGAGACAAAAATCCGTTTGACCTGTCCAGGACTAAATTAATTATCCAATTACTCTTTTCCGAGTGACTGTTCTGCCCAGATAACTTCAGTGCTATTTACAACAGGCTGCCTCACCAAGATAACAAAAGGGCCAGTTGCTGTATAATCACTTCACATGGTAAACGATTGGCACAAAACTCCTGAGATTGCCAAAAAACTCCCCAGACCTCTGAGAAGTCATCAGCATATTTTACTTTTCTGTCAGTGAAACTGGTGATAAGGTAATGAGCAGAAATGCACAGGAAAAAAACAGAGAATGGAAATAAGACAAACCGGAGGTGGTTTTATTCCACAAAATTCCCTTATTTTGTCACTCATTTATACTGACGTTTGTCTGAGCCCATGTGCAGCCTTTTCAGCCATTTGTTTCATTGGTAATACAGCCATCCATTTTGTTTTTTATCTTGCCCAAAGCACTGAGGAAGGATGAGTGGAAAAGTGTGGCGGCAGGAGCGAGTGTCAGTTGTTTCTAAAGCCCAATTACACCCTCCACCCACTCATCACCTTGGCGAGAGGAGGAGAAGCAATGTTTTAATCCAGACTTTTTGCCATGGCCAAGGACGGCGGCCAGTGGGGAGATTTATCAGAGTTCTGTAACAATCTTGATGGATAAAAGCGCTCCGCCAGATATCACCACTCCACATGGGACGATACATCTCTCCCTGTTCTACAGGAGTAAGCATATTTCTGTCCAGAAAACAAGAAAGGAAAGAGCTCCATACATCATTTCACTGTGTGGAAACAAGTGTCAGAGGTTGCTGCCTGTTATCTTTCTCTGAGCACAGAGACTCAGTCATTTTCTTACATATGCTAATGGTTATCCATCTCCTTGCTCCCTGCATCCCTGTGGCTTTATTTCTTATTTTCCTTTATAGTCAGTGTCAGTTGATAGCTATTTCATCGTTAACAAATGCTTTATAAACTATATATAAGTATCACAAGTCAGTGTAATAAAAACCTGATTGTTGAATGTTAAGTTTAAGCAACACTAAAAGTAGATTTAGACATGAATTCTCTGTGTTATTCTAGGTGCTGTATCATAGGCAACAGGACGTGTTTCATTTCCTTGAAGAAGTTTCAGCTCTGATCCAAGAGGCTTCTTTAGTTCTAACTAGCTGGAGGGGAGTTGCAGGTCTTTAAACTCTATGTGGGAGTGTCCTTACAGAGTTGTTAAGTGATGTCCACCTCCTCTGTTCAAAGACGGTCGTTCCAGTTTGATACAGATGGATTATTTTATTCCTCTTTTAAAGAATCTGTCTTCTCTGGACAAGGTGTTCACATTGTTGTCCTCAAAGGAATGATTTTCTCCTTCAGATGTAAGTGGACAACAGAGTCTTCACCTGAAGAGTTGGCCCTCCTGGGTTGGTACATTCGCTTATGGAGAGGTTGTTTTGGCTGCATTGAACAGCATTAACTACATTCTCTGTCTATACCTGGGTGTTTTGACTTTAGTATGGACAAGTTACTGCCTCATTGTGTTGGAAAGTGTTCCTTCTCCTTCCCTCTGACCTCTGAGTGTGCACGTTCTCAGCTTGATGGTTTAGGGTTCTGATGACCCCATGCTTGTGCTCCAGAAGGCGATGAGAGTCCAGTATTGATCTGTGTGTGTAGGACTTCTGTACACCTCAGTGTTAAGGCTTCTGTCTTCAGTGTGTACTACGCAGCACAGTCCAAGAAGGGCAGACTGTTTCCTCTGACATCTTCCTGCATGAAATTGATATTATTGTCAACAGCATTTATATGTTCTGTGAAGGCTTCAACTTCCCTTGATCTGATTTTCACCCAGGAGTCATCCACATACCTAAAAAAATGGGGCTAAGAGCACTTCCTGTGAAGGTGATCAAGGCTCTGCTCTCAACTTTTTCTATATAGAGGTTGGCCCTGCTGCTGTCTGTAGAAACCCTCAATGTACTGGAAGGAGGGGGTTGTCAGATAGAGGTCAACCTCTACATGGAGGACAAAAACAGTACTAGCAACTACTAGCTCTAGTTTTTGCCTTTGGTAAATTGGTGGCACTGATAAAATCGAAATGATCTCAAAATTGTTTTAGTTTGTGTCATGTATACATCAGTATTTACCAGTGGCTTTTTGCCCTGAATTCACTGCATGCTCATTTTACCCCCAGGCTTGGTACAAGTTGTGCCATAGGACTTTTTTGATTGCTCAAACCATCAATTTTAGATAAATCTTTTAATTTCCATGAGTACACATCAACCTGATATATTAACTATTATTGAAACAACATCATTGTATTTTGCCTTAAAATAAACAAGTATAAATGTAATATATTTTTATATATAATAGAAAGTGGCTCATCTCACCCCATTCTCCCTTAGTGATGGTTATCCTGAAGTGAAAGAAGTATGTGCTTAAAAAAGACTTGACTGCTCCCTGCTCAAGCCAGAATGATGTAATTTCAAAAAGACAGAAGCAGTAATAATATTTAAACTGGACCAGTGCCAATCACACGGGAGTTTTCAAAGGTGAGTGCTTGACATGAAGCTGGAAAAATGGATGTGTAAGATCAAAATGGCATGTCATGGGCCTGCGGGCCTGACAGAGACACCCTGAGGCCCAGCACCAAAGATGAGCAGCGGCGAGTGCGATGGCTCAAAACTGCAACCCAGCTCGCTTCATGAGTGGCAACATCAGAGCCAATGTCAAACAGAGGTGGAGAGAGTTCAAATACTGAAACATGATTACTGTTTTGAACTACCGACCCCTCCAACACGCTCCATGCTAATGCGTATTCATGACTGCCAAGCAAAAAGAGACAAGGCCAGAGTGTGGGAGAATCCACACGCACCTACTCACACACACATTATAGAGCAGTTAATCCATGCTTTGATGGGCTGACCCTTTCATAGTGCTGTGAGGCAGGAAAAAAACTCAAGGAGAGTGACCCTGGTCATAACCCTGACCTCTCCTTTGAGGCTAGAGGCGGAGGGGGAGGAGAATGCATGCATAAAAAACATCGGAGGCGTTTGCTCTCCCTCTCTGCCCTCCACACATGATCCTGTGAGTCAAGGCTGGCACCAGAGACATTGTGTTTCCTGATGGCCAGACAATTCTATCATGAATTCTGCACTGTATGATATTACCTTATTACTTACGTTTTTACATACAAGTTTATAATTTAAGATGTAAGCACCACCAGCATTCTCAACCAAATGCAACACGCTCCATATATATATATATATATATATATATATATATATTTATTTTTTTTTTTTATTTTTTTTTTTTTTCCCTTTTTCAAACACAAACCATCTATCTAACAGCATGTACTTGCACTGTTGTTCGCAACACTGCAGCCATGTTCACGCCACATATTGACAGAAGGGTGAGTATGTCCATGTGACCAATCACATGTGATAACAGAGATCATACCACCAGGTTCAAGGCTGTAACTGTCAAGTGTTGTTTCTCTTTGATTTCTACATTTCATGGTGCATTTTTAACATTCCAGGTCATTCAGCTTGCCAGGGTAACGGCGGTCCTGGCAGCCAGTCCAAGCCGAACTACCTGGCAAAACAAATCCACACACAAAGGAAGAAGGGAATTGTTGAGAGAATATTGAAAATTGGGAAAAAAATGGTTTGAATCTTTGATTTCTCAATTTCAGTAAAGCAGTCAGACCCCTGGATGTCAGTGAAAGTAAGAAACGCCCTCCCCCTGTCACATTACCAATGCCTCACACTGGATGTGCAAGAAGTTTTCATTTATATATTTGTATAAATAGAGTCAAGGATGTAAGGCAGCAGATTACCTCTCAGATTACATTCATAGTTATTTTAACCTGATTGCTGTCATTGTATCTGAATGCATACAGTATCTTACTTGAAATAAACCACATGCTGCCTCCCACTAAATCTCTTAAAGAGGTTATTTAGTTACAGTCGGGCATGGCATTTAATTAATTATTAATTGTTCCTCAGCAAATGGCATTTTTAATCTATTTTCAAATATGTTGCAGTCCAATTTTAGGCCAATTTGTAAACGTAAATTTTTAATCATTAATTTAAAGTGGTTTCAATCCAGCTTTTATGTTTCATACTAACATCTCTGACAAGTCTCCGTCAGGTTTTAGAGAACACAGAAAAGCCCATATAAACTGGGCATGTAACATTTTTTTCACATTTAGTTGTTATTATTTCCCATCTGGCCGAGCGACTTGACGACCACTCCATGTGCCCCCTGGTAACAGCAGTGCTACTGTATGGGGTAAAAGTAGGCCAGGAAAAGAATTTGCCAAAAAGATCATAATGTTGAGTGAACTAATCCTTTATACAAAGTAGTTTATTAAACTAAACGACAAGCTGCTGTACCTGTGCGCATACTTTAATCTTTAACAGACAATTATGCCTTTCAGAGGGTCAGTGGGATTGTTTAATAATATTCTGCACACACACTCAGACTTTTACTGGTTTTACTGTGGAGCACAGAGCAAAACCATTCTGGTCTCAAGACTCAACAGGACACGCAGGTGGGATTGAAGAGAGGGGGAGAATCTGTGTATTAAATCGTTGATTTGGAATTCTGTGTACCAACAGGAGACTCTCTTTTCACTGTGAGCAGCCAGAGTGGCAAGTGCTATTCAGACAAGCTGACACATTCTGAATATTCAGTAGGACTGACAGCTCCGTGTTGTGCGCAAAGCCTGTCTCTGCTGTTACCTTGTAGGGCTGTGACTCAACCCCCCCTCCCAGCCGACCCTATCTCTAAGGCCCGGCTGGTGCAGCTGAGTGAATTAATGAGTGAAAGCAGCTCCTGTAACGAGGATGCCAGAGCACGTTAAGGCTGCAGCCCAATCCCAGTAAGCAGTGGTGAGGGCTGCAGTCTGCTTCAATGAGGAGCACTCAGAGTGGGGGAGCCGGAGCGGGAGGAGGACGGGGCATTTCAAGGGGATAAGTTGATACCTGCAACTGCTGCAAATACCACCTGTGTGCAAAATACAATAACAAAAAGGGTTTAGTGAAGCGCCACAGAATGGATCTTTCTGCTCGGAGCAAAGCTGAAAACCACACTTTTAACTTTGCATCTACTGCAGTGTAAGGACCTCTGCAGGAAATATGAACAATCGAAAACTAGCGCCACTAAAAAATAATAACAATGGTATAACCCACTGATTTTCAAGGAGGGCCTGAGTATAGAAAATGAATGGTTTAAAAATTAAAATCACAAAATACTTTGGGTGTAATGGTATGACTGGTGTATTCTTATTTGTACAGAAAGTTCAGAGTGGTGTTTGGGTGCCTCATGCGTGGAACAAAAAATCTATAGTTTTACGAGGAAAGTTCTGGCAGTGCACCAGTTCCAGTTGGCATAGCCTGGTTAGACTCACTGCTCATGGAGCGCTGCTGCTTCCGGATTTCAAACATGAATATGAGACTGACCTGGAGGTGCCGCTGTATGGGAGCATCACGGTTTTATGGTCAGTTACAGAGGAAATGGACAAAGAATAGTTTCAAACAATATGCAGTAGTTATTCAACTGGTGTTGGGTTTATCTGCGGAAGATTTACGCTGACATCAGTTGAATAGGTCAATTAGCTGAACGAGACAAAAGCAGACTGGAGGGCGAGTCCTCCCAAAAGCGCCCTGGCCAATTCAAACTGTACCGATGCAGCTGTATATAGTTGAGGATATGAGACTACATTTAGTCATAGAGAATACAGGAACTGAAGCATTAAATGTACTTGACTCACTCTACAATGTGCCTTCACATCAGTCCATTACAGTGCTGTGAAAGCTGTATGAAAATGAAACAAGTCAGTCGTATGTTGCAACATCAATGACAAATTTGTATTATTATTCTACATTGTATTGTACATTTTGATATACTTTTTTTTTAATTGATAGCTAAGATATAAAATTCCCTACCCACATGCTGTATAGTTTACTAAAGCGGTATACTGTATGATGGTATGTCTGAAACTCGGCATGGAACTAATAGTCCATGAATTGCGTACTATCTATGAGAAAATACACCAGGCCACCCTATGAGCAGATTAGTGGATTTTCTGAACTCTCTCATCTGAACACTTTGTATTGGCCTGAAGATGTAAAACTATTCCATATTCCTTAAAGAAAAAAAAAGATCTTGCACAAAAGCCAAAAAAAAAAGAAAAAAGTGTTTTTTGTATGCTGACATAAACTGTATAACAACCACTTAGATTAATCTCTCAGTCATTTAATAAAGCCACTTTAAGTCTTTAAGTCTTTAAGCTTGTCTTTTATCTGGTCAAATGCCAGATTATCTTAAAGGTGCTCTCTGTGGTTTGGGGCAGAAATGTTAATGAGCAGAGAAAGCTCTTCATTGGCTGATTTATTTTTCAGCCTAACCAAACTAAATAATCAAACTTTCTTTATTTTCATGACTGAATAGACAAACTGTCCTTAAAGGACAACACAGTTTATACTGTTTTACTTTGTTTATATGTGGCGGACCCTGCCACCTGTCCTGCTTCAAACAGTCTTTTGGGACCTTATTTTTCTCTGAGAACAGCTGATTTGTTCACTTATGGAAAAGTGTGTATTATTACCTCATTAATATTGTAAATATTAAAAGTAGAGTTTGAATTTCCTCTCCAAAACTACATACTGACTCTCTAAACCTGCTAAAGTTAAAATGTTTTTTCTTGATCCATCCATATATCCATCCAAGCTGTAAGACCACTGGCAACTGTACATCCTCCACTTTGAATTCTCCTATGAATATCTGCCAGTGTTAGGCTGTGAAAAAGACTTCCTGCTGTACTGGCAAGTGGCCTACCCTCAACACCCACTTAAACCTACACGACAGATTCATAAAATACATTTTAAAAATACAATGAAAAACAATCCTTACATTAGTCTTAAATTCATAGCTCACGAGAATTACATTTTAAAATGTGCAAAAAAAAAAAAAAAGTTTTTAAAAAGGCAATCAAAGATCAACATTTGTAAGACACTGTGAGGGAATGAAATGAGGAATGATAAAATCAAGCAGGACTAAAGTCTGCAGCATTAAGGTAGGAGGCTAATGCTGCAGACTTTAGTCCTGCATGATTTTTTTGGAAACATATTTGCTCTTCTTGGGACCTATTTCATCCCTGACATCACTAACCTGATAAGAACAGAGGGCTTGAGAGAGTGCAGGAGTGAGCAACACATGTCAGGCAGGGTCACCTGCACACTCTCAGCTCTGCTGCTGGGCTGCCAGGTACTACGACACACATCCCACATGTGGGTGTTACTGTTGATGCTAAACTTACTTTGACCAACAGGTGTTTCATTTAATTTCCCTCTGCAGTTCTTTAGTATCTTCTAAATTAGACCTTTTTAATCCACTAACAATGTGGAAACAGTCATAAATACTTGATTACAATCTGCTTGGCCTACTTTAACTCGCTGTATTCCTCTCTTACTGAATGTAATCTCTCCAAACATCTACTTGTTAAGTTCACATCATGCATCTACACAATGGATACTTGTGTGTGTTCAAACTAATTTTTATTTCTATTTGAATGATCCATTTCAAAGCACATTGTCTTTGTTTCCATGACTAACTGAATCCAGATCAGTTAGTCTTGTTTACTTGAATTGTTTTATTGTCAGAGAAATTTAGATCCCACCTGTCTCTGACTAACCATCCCCAGTCTCCCCTACTGTCAATAAATGTACAGTTATTCCTTTAAAAAGCCCCTCAGACAAACCACATATCATTTTACCAGTGCTATCTGTTCCATGACATGAGAGCAATTATATTGTAATTGTAATGATGCCAATGTGCACAGATAGTAGATGATGAAGTTCCCACCCAGGGGGCCAACTTGAACAGCAAGGGAAAGACATTTGGGGCTGTACAAGGCACATATCTGTAGTCAGTGTATATATGTGTGTGTATATATATTATTATTATTTTAAACATTTTGGTGCTTTAACCTTGTGCTTATGAATACGGACTTGTGACAGCAATATGAACCACCTGTTTTTCTTTTAGTCTTTCAGTTCAGTCTTTTACCTCTCTTTCTTTTCCTCCATCCTCTCTTTTATCTGCCTGCTCCTCTCTTTCTTTTCCTCCTCATCCTCCTCGAACTTTGCTCTGGAGGGGTCCTGCTCTGTAGAGTGTTGCAGCAGCGCTTTTCAGGACAAAGTCCGGGACGCCTACAGAAACCTTGAGTCATAAGCCATGGCCACCTCTTGAACAAATAGTTTCATTTCCACAAGAAGCAGCATCAACAGCTCTCTCCATGTCTGAACACCAGACCCTGAAACACACACAGATCAATGTGCTGTTGTTAAAAACAACCCTTACCCTAACCCTGCTTTATCATTGTGTAGGAAAACTAAAAGGTGTTTATGAGTCAGTTTATGACAGTTTATGATGATCTTTGACTTTGGGACAGGAGCTGAGTGAATGTATTTTCACTTTTGCTTTGAGAGTTCTCTGACATCTGACTTTTTTTTTTTTTTTTTTTTTAATTAACCATGTACATATCTTCATCAAAACAAAAAACAAAAAACAGATGTAAGCAGCATGGGCTCATGGGAGTTGTCTTCACTGATGTGACTCTGGCACAAATGTTCACAGGCGAGACAATGTTTTAAAGTTTCGTTCGTGTCATGTTTAGTCTCATTCTCCGACTTCCTTCCTCATTCTCTGAATCTCTCTCGAAGTTACAGTGGCAGAAATTAAAAAAAGTTTGAGGAAACTTTGATTTTTCTGCTTTGAACAGTGTTGGCATTATTTGAAAAATGTAAGAACACAACTCAACAACATGAATAAAGGTTCACATTACGGCATCACGTCTTTACATTTCTGTCTCAGATTATCCATCCATGTGCTGTCCCACATGCTTAATCATACCTGACAAATTGAATGAAAGAAAATAAGTGAAAAACAACCTAAAATTCACTTTACACTCTTTCAACACTTTCATGTACACTTTGTTGTTTGTATAAATAACAAACATAATTAGATGCATTATATTAATCTGTGTCACTGACCTTGTCGTGCATTTCTCAGAAGAGCTTTCTGATTGTCAGGTGCCCCGCCTCTTTTCTGTGACATCAGCGCCATGAAGTCTTATGATTTCCGTCACAAGACACAAGGAAACACACACTCCACTGCTCACACTTTTTTATTGCATGGATGAGTTACAGAGACAAACTCAAGATGGTTTTCAACCCAACAACAAGAGCTGAGCGAGTCTGGATGACCAGAGTGGACACTGAGCATCCCACCGTCCTCAGTGAGAACCGACCCGTCTCAGTGGAGGACAGTGCTGCAGAGAATTCAAACTTTAAACTCACTTAACTATTTCCTATATTATTAGAAAGTGCAAATATGTATCCTAATAGTTCACAAATATTCTCTTCACTGTCATTTTTGGCAAATAAGTTCTCCTTAAATATGAGTATAGGGAGGTCGAGAGTCTGCAACCATGACTGTAAAATGAGTGTGTAAGAGGAAGAACAGCCTGAATCTAAATATAGACACATCATTCATATGCTACAAACCCCGACTACTAGAGTGAGCAATGTAGTTTCTCCATCCTGACCATGTGCTATAGTTATTCCTTCTTGATGTGATGGAACCTCAATGATTCTGCACTTTTGTTTACCAGCACCGAAATCAATAATTTATTCAGTATTTGATTTATCAGTCAAAAATCAAAGCGTTTGACTTCTTAATTAAATTGATCTCCATTCTACACACACACAGGAATACACAGAACTGGGTCTAAATGAGAGTATTTATTAATTGGCAAAATACTAATTTAATGATTTGAATTGAATGACTATCAGAGATGAATATTCTACTGTATATACGGTAAGTATATAGGCAGTAGAATAATGTTTAATTGAATGATGAAATGATAAATGGTGGAAGAAATAATCTGTTTAATATCAATTCAAGTAACTAATACTGAAGGAAGATGCAAAAATACACATATATCATCCACCAAGACCCATTATAGTAAATAAACAAGAAGAGAAAGGAACAAAAAAAATTAAAATTGCATGAGTAAATTCCTCTTTCCATCAAATTATCTTGGCGAACATTAACTTCATGCAAATAGCCTTTAAACAGAGACTAAACCGTTCCTAACTATATTGCTTAATAAATCTTGATTCTACCACATCTTCTTCACATATTGTAATAAGAAATGTTAGTCGCTCAGTTTATATTGGTACTGAAATGGAAGTCATTACCCATCAATTGGCAGTAGATAACAGTGTTGTCACACATTAGAAATGCAAAGAAGACCGAAATTATTAACTCAGGTTTTAAAGGGTTTGAACATTTTGCAAGAAGCTTTTAATGTTCAGTCAACTCTGTCCCCTGGCCCCTGTAATGTCACCAGGTCTCTACTGTAAATCAGTCAGATGTGTTAAGCCAGTCCTCCCCCCTCCAGTCTGAATGGCATCATAATGGCAGTTTTGTGGTGAGGAATCATCTTGTTAAGTGTTCTTATGATGACCTTGTTGTGGGATGTAACTTTACTGAGCTCTGTCCGCTAAGTTGATTTCCAGCTGGTGCTTGTTCACCAGTCAGACTCGCCAGTTCACTGCAAAGACAACACAAATCCACTCTGGTCAGCTGCACAAGTATGCACTGTAAGACCGGTCTCTTAATGTGTACATTCTCATTACATATGAATATATTGATTTTTAAAACTCTTCCAGGCAACGAAGACTCTCAAATCTTGTGTGGCAGTGAGCGTCAGACACAATGACACACACACTGGTCAGCCACAACATCAGATCCACTGACAGGTGATGTGAATAACATCAATCTTCTTGTTACAATTTAGTGTTCTGCTGAGAAACTTTGTGGATTCATGTGGATGTGTCTTGACACACATCACCCAAAACCCCAAAGAGGAGCACCAGGCTTTCAAATGAACTTTTATAGTGGTCAAACTGTGTAATGACATCGTCAAGTGATGCACTGTAGCCCAAAAATACTTTTTTCTGATAACTTTGTGAAAGAAGCATCTGTAAAATGGTGGATTTTTTTGAGCATAACAACCCGTCGAGACATCACTTAAAGTCTAGAAAGGCCACATGATGACATTATTTTTATCTCTATTCAGGTTAGCCAGGTTAAATTTGACCTTTTTTCACCTGATCTTTAAAAATGATCAGTAATTATCAATATCAGCTGACACGAAACCTCTTTATTGTGATCAAGTTTTTCAGCCATGTTGCCCAGTATCATTAGTATAATGATAAATGTTATGTTACCTTTTCATTGTAGACAATTGTAGACTTTGTCCCTGTGTGGATCATTTTGATTATTGTAGCCCTTCTTGTTGATCCACGTGTTGATGGTTCGAAGATCCTTGTCTGTCATGACGTTCTTGTCTTTGAGCAGGTTGGACCACGTCTCTACCATCTTTAAACTGTGTTGCTGAAAACTGTTGTCAAAAACTTCAAGCCTGGTTTTGCTCATCTGGTCATTCTGAAAGTTTTCAAACCCCTTGGTTCCATCCAATTTGAATCTGGGCATTGCTCCGAGGATTGTAAGCTTAAATGTTCCGACAACATCGTTATCACTTATGGCTTCAGCTACACTCGTTCGGAACTTTTTTGATGTTGTACTGGGAAACTCGCGGTGCATATCATAGGGAACATAAACAACTGGAAGTTCACGGCCATGTTGCTTTTCCACTTTATACATCAGGTTGCGATCCAGAGGACTTGACTTTGTTGCCACTTCAAGCATGGCTTCTGCTAATCTGCTATTCTGGTTCAAGTCTCTAGCCTCCAATATACTCTTCACTGGTGGCTGGTGATCTCCATTCATAAATTGTCCAAGTCCACTTCTGTAGATACAATCCTGCTGCCACTCTTTGTACAGGCTCACTCTCCCAACGTCTTCCTGAAGAACTTCCAGGGTTTCTACTATGACTATTCTGTCTGCAGCACCCTCTGCAATGAACCAGTCCCCTCCTCTGATTGATGCAGTCCACACATTACGTTTGATGAAAGGTTCCCATTGGCCTGGGTGTCTGCGGAGAGTGTCGGCCACCACAGATCGGAGTCGCTGTGCTTCAGAAGTGATTTCTTCTTCGCTGGCCTTTGGTTTCATGCCTGTCGCCAAAGCGTGGAACAGGCAGCTCTTGCCCTGGCTGCCTGTTTTCACTGTCTGGTTGTTGATGTACACATCGTAATGTCCGTCTGGGTTTTCAGCACTCTTTGGTGTGTACATCAGCGTCACGGTTCGACTGGCAGGTTTGGTGCTTGGGCTCAGCTCCTGCATTTTGGTTGGATGGCCCTGGCTGTCCTGTGTCAGGATAACAACCTTGGTGCCAGTGGTTTCTGACAGGACTCTGATATCGGCGAGGGTGCCTGGAGTCATGGGGTTCAGGATCTTGTCAGCATGTGACTCTGAGTGTTTACCAGCCTCTCCTGCGGGTTTATGTTTGGAATTCATGTCTACTGGCATGTGTGCGATGTATCTGTTGTTCTGTCCAGCTCTGAGTAGTTCTTCTGTCCTGTTACTCTGCAAGCCAGTTCGTACATAACTGCCAATGATGCCATTTACTTTTCTTTGCACATGAGAAGTAAGGTGACTGGAAAACTTCTGGTGAAACATTTCCACCAAAGCATCAGCCACTAAAGCACTGATGGTGTCAGCTAAATCCTGCTTGAAGTCTTTCAGCATGTCAGCGTCCGAATCAGACAGCTCATCGACCTTCACTTCCTGCGAAAAGCCTTTTTCTTTTTTGAATTCCTTCAGCTGTTCTTGAAGGTTGGAGAAAAACTTGCCGGTGAGGCTGAGCGCTGCAGCGACAGCGTCTGATGCCAGCGTCGCCATGTGAACAACTTGGATAGTAGTCAGAATCAAATGTGCTGTTCCTTTAGCCTCTGCTTTAGCTCGCTGAATCACTGTGGAGAGGGATGAGTTAAGCTTCTTCTGCCAGCCGAGGTCTTCGTAGAAAGGTTGCACTGCAGCGCTGCTCAGCCCCCTGAAGACGGCCATCAGGTCATTCCTTCTCTTCTCGTCTTTCAGGAGGTCATGGAGTTGGTTTTTATCCTCAAGATGTGACAGGACGATTTCATCTATGAATGTTGCCAAGGGCTTTCTTTCCATGTTGGATTTCACATTTTTACTGATTCCCTCTTCTACTTTGTTTTTGATGCTGCTTAGTATTGTGTTCAATATTTCCTCTTCTGCCTTCCCAAGTCCATAGGCAGTGATTTCCTCAACCATTTTTTTGGCAGTGTGTTTTATTGCATTTTTCATGTTAGTCTTTGCGACCTCACTCACACCTTCTTTAGCCTGACTAGAAAAAAACGATGGCATCAACTTCAGCTCTTTGCCGAATTCCTTAATTAACACTTTGGAAGATTTAAAGCCCTTTGCAATCAGCTTTCCAACTCCAAACCCAATGAAACTAACACCGATGGAAATGGCTTTTTCTATAGCCCACGACTTCCAGCTGAAATCTCCTTTCACCATGGACTCAATGCCAGAGATGCAGTCTGATATACCTTCAGTAATGAGTCCCATGCCAACTTGAGCAAATGTACCAAATGTAAATGCAATGAGCAAAGCTCCTCCAACAATCTGTAAAACTCCAAGGCAGAACACCAGCAGGCCTTCCCATGAGAATCGAGGCTCCTCTTCCACAGAAAACACATATTTCAGCCCCTGACTGTACAGGTTTTCAGCTTCCACTTGGAGATCTTCATCACCGTTCAACACCAGGGAGAATATTGGTGATTTTTTGGCTATTGCATCTCTCTCTCTTCCTTTTATTTCGTCCAGCTTTTGGATGGCCTCCTCAATATTTTTGTCAAAGTAACTCAGCATGCTGCACTTGGTTGTTAACTGTTTCTCGAGGCTACTCGGGTCACTGTTGGATGAGTTTGCAGAAGACATTTTTACAAACTGCAGACAGACCATGGGTTCCTCACTGAGATACTTCAGAGACTCCTGTGCCTTCATTAGGTCGTCTCTGGCCTTAGCGAGGTAATCTGCCTTTCTCTGCTGTATAGTGCAATATGCATGGTTGTAAAAAGCTATGGCTGCCCAGCTTCTATCTTGTTTCATGGCTTTTTCAAAGAGCTTGGTGCTGACGGCCCATTGTTTGTCAATCAGTGCGATATTTCCAAACCTGATGTAGTGATAAATGCTGGAACATGGTGAATTCTGACTCTGAGACTGACTTTTTGCCATAGACAAATCCTCTTTTAAACTCTTTTGCAATTCATTCGTCTTCAGCTGGACGATTTTTTCCGAGTTAGTTTGCAACCAAATCCCCCAGAACTCATTCATGATGGCAACAACAGCTCTTTTCTCATCTCCATCAGTGTCCTCGTGAATGTCTTGAAGAGTTTTGAGGAACTCTGAGAACAGCTCCTCCCGCAGTTTCATCTCAGCAACATCACCCATCATTTGATTTATCTTTTCTGCTGAAAGTCTGTCCCTGGCTTTCTTGGCTTCCTCCAGAGAAGACACCGTCCTCAAGGACGGCTGCAGGTGTTCGGTGGACATGATTATCTGAGCAGATCCAGGTTTACCTTTACGTGCAGTTCGGCCGAAAGCCTGGAGCTCCACTCGTGTGTTCTCAGAAAGGAAAGAGAGGATCACACATAAGCCCCCATTACTGTTCACATGTTTGGACACTTTTATGTCGGTGCCACGGCCGGCGAGGTTTGTGGCAACAATGACGTCACCGGGAAGCAGTTCTCTGTCTATTTTACACAAACTGTCTGTGTCACTGCGGCAGTAGAGAATGATTTCTCCTGGGACGCTGCTCTTCAGCACATCGTAGATCTCTTTGGCCGCGTTGATAGTTTCACAGATAACCAGGGCTGCTCTCCCGCCTCTGTATGGATTTGCGGAGGTTTGAGCCAAAACGACACGTTTTATTTCTTTTTTCCACTCTTCAGTTGAAGTCTTCAGAGTACCTTTGACCTCAAACAGCTTCTTCCTGTTGAATGTTGGCATTTTGCAGGCTGACAGATTTGGATACAGGTCCTGCAGAAAGAGCATGTCTGTTTTGCTCCCGAGTGTCCCTGTTGTTCCATATATTTTCCCGTGGTACTTTTCAAAAAAAGCGATGTTAGAAATGTAGTTTGTCACTGTTGAAATTGTGCTCAATTTAATTCGGTGTTTAATCTCGACAAACTGCTGCAGACCATCTCCCCACTTCTTGTTCAGTTCAACAATGCCAGTGGATCTGAAATCCACTGGACAGACACTGTCATTTTCTACAACATATTCCTGTCCTTCCTTAAGTTGTAAAGCCAGAAAGGCATTCTGAACCCACACTGACACTTTCTGCTTCACTAGATTCTTCAAGAATCCGGGGATGCTGATTTTGTCTTTATTGTTTGCACATGGGGTGTACTGAATCCTCTCGGAGACTAACTGTGCAATGGGCTTGATGACAGTTTCCTCTGAATCATAGAGAGGACAGCACAGGCCTTCCTCCAGGACAAGAAATTTTAGTTCTGGTATGTCCTGGTTGTTGTGCCGGCTGCGCTTTCGAAGACAGAGCAATCCTGCATTGTCTAAAGTGTAAACATTAAAACCATAAGGGACTTGTTGCTCAAGTTCTTGGAAAAAAGCCACCACAGCATCCTGACTGACAGTTTTCAGTTTTTGGACAAGGACATCCTTTTCACCGTTGCAGATATTCTCCCTGAGTCCTTTTGGCACAGTTTTGGATTCTTCTGCGAGACGCAAAATATCCATTGGATCATTAATGTGAGTTCCTTCTGTGTTCATTGAGTCAAAGATGGCCTTGAAGAAAGAAGCAGGAGGACCACGGACAAATGTCTGCTGTCCCGCAGACAGGAAGCCATACTGGCTGGTGTGGGTCCAGATCATGGCCAGAATAATGTTCAGGTGCTGCATGGAGACCATGGGGCTGGACAGGTAGGTCATCTGCACTCCCTGATCCAGCAGCAGTGAGTCCACCTCATCGACTATGATGCACTGATAGCCGCGATCCGGCCTCACATCCTTCATCTCGAATACCTGCCGAAGGTGATCTGCAGCGAAGGCTTCAATGGTTCCATAGACCACGTCCTTCTGGTAGCAATCTTTTCTATCCTCATCTTTGGTTTTATTTGTGTTCGTGTCCGCTGTTATTCCAAAGAACTTGTAGAAGTCGTTCCATTCTTCAGCATCTCTTTGACATAACACGGAAGAGCTGGACACCACATCTACTTTCTCACCTCTAAGCGCTCGCAGCGCTGCGAACATGGCAATGACACAAGACTTCCCTTCTCCAGTGCCCATCTCCAGGAGCTTCCCAGTGTCCGACAAGGCCAAGAGGCACCAGCTGATCATCTGAGTGGCTCTGGGCCAAAAATCCAACTTCCCCTCAGACTTCTGCAGGTGTACAGCATTACACAAGATTGCCAGCAACTCCTGAAGGTCCTCTGCGTCTCTGCTGGGACTCAATTTCCTTGCTCGCTGCACATCGGTGTGCTTTTTAATTTTACCGGTTTTGATCAGGTTTGTTACAAAAGTGACTACACTGTATGATTTATTCAGCGTTTGTTCATCGATGTCTTCCATCTGACGTAGTTCATCAAAAAGAAAGTCAATGCTTTTCGTCTTTTCATCGCCGAGGCTCTTTTTTAAGTGCTGGATCAGGTTCTTTGTTCTAAGCGAATTTGAAAGTTTAAGGAGAGATTGGTTGTTCTCATCTGTCCACATGGAAGACACCTGATATGTTGCCATCAGATGTAAAATCTTCCTGATGGAAACACATCCTTCATCATGATGGTGGTTGGTTAGTGCTCCGAGGAGGTTTAAGGCCTCGACCGGTGACCAAAGTCTTTGTTCTATGAGATTTGAAACCATCTGGAAGAGTTCTTTGGTCCCTTCTTTTGAGGCTTGGAATTTGTCCACGCAGACAAATAAAACCTCCAAACACCATTTTCCTGCAGGACATGTGCTGTTTTCTTCACCGTCTGTTTCTTCTGTCACCACTCTGAGGAGAGTCTCAACAAAGGACAGAAGGAAGACTTCAGCAGAGGACAAAGCCTTTCCAGCCATCTTCTTTGAGATGGTGATGATTTTATGGCCATGGTTAGTGTGAAGCACCTGAAAAAAAGCCTGAATAAACCTGTGTCTCAGTTTCATATCTTCACTGTGGAATTTACCCAGAAGGCTTTGCAGGACCTCTGCAGCAAACACCAGGGAGTCATTGTCCCTGAGCTTGGAAAGTTCCAGGTAATTGGAAGCACTGAGACTTTGTCTTGTAATGATGAACCCACGACCGAGCTGAAGGTTTCCTGTCTCCATCGCTTCTACGCCGTGTTGAAAGTAATCAGACACAAAGTCGTCCATGGTACCGAACACAATGTCCGCTTCATAGACCTCCCTGTACGGTGCACCGGTTGTCTTCACGTTTGTGCTGAAAGAAATTCCAAGGTGTTTGTAGAAGTCGGACCACTCCTGAGCCCACTCCTCCGACTGGACGTCAGAGCTCAGCACGATGTCCAGTTTGTTTCCCATGCAGACTTGTGTGGCAGCGAACATGGCTGCGACACACGGGTCTTCTTCCACACCGACCAGCTGAGGCGCTTCACTCTTCTGAGTCAGCACCAGCACACACCAGCGCAGCATCTGCTTCACCGTGGGCCTCCAGCCTTTCGTGTCAAAAACTGCTTCGCAGAGCCAAGACAGAAAGTTTTGTATGTCGTCTGCATTCAAGGTTTCAAATTTAAAGGGCCCGTTCGTTAATGGTGCATCTTTTGGTGCATTTTCTGAGTATTGCAGGACCCCAGTGGTGACGTCTCTAATCACATGAATCACAGAATCGCTGACGTTACATGACATTTTTAAATCTGCCAGATCTGCAGCCAGACTGCTCTCGTCTTTCCTCCTCAGAGTCTTCTGGAGATCCTGATGGAATCTCTCAGGACCAGCAGAGTCCAGAACCTGGATGAGAGAGCGTCCGGACTCATCCGTCCAGTCTGGCGATAAGTCATACAGTTGCACCAACGTCAGGACTTCAGTTATTGAAACATCCTCTGCATGTTTCTGTGACAGAGCTTTGAGCAGAGTGACTGCCTCTGTCGGGGTCCACTGGCTGGTTTGCACCAGTCTGAGGATCATTCCAGTGGATCCTGAGATTGTTTCATTTACATGCGTGAGTGTTGATAAGAGAAGCTTCAAGCACTGGATTTCCATCTGTAAAATGAACACAGTGGCTCTTCCAACCGCACTCTGCAGCGATGACGTGAGGGCGCCCAGGAAGTCCACAAGAAAGAGCTGTTCAGCCGAGAGCTCGTCTCCTGCCCATTGTTTCGCGATGACGACTGCGTCAGTATCACTGCCGCCACTGACGGTGAGGGAGTGCATGAGGTTCAGGTACAGAGCTTGAGTCAGCAGGAAATTGTCAAAAACATTACCCGCTGTTTGGCTGATGGACTCCACCAGGGACTGCACATGCTCGGAGACGTTCTGGAGGGAAACTCCCCGAGACTTCTCCACCGACAGACGACACAGCTCTGTGATGAACACCTGAGTGTGCCGCAGCGTGCTGAGCGACGGACGAGCGCTGATCCATTCATCGAACAGAAGCGTGTCCAGGACTGACAGGATGTCCCCCAGCTGATCAGCCGTCAGCCGAGTCAGACTGAGGTCTGGAACTGGGGTGCTGCATTTTGCAGAGAGGATCTGTAGAAGCTCGTCAGCGTTGCTGTCCGCCTCACAGTTCACCTCAAACTCATCCAGATGTGTGATCAGAACATCTCGTCTGGACTCGAGTTCTTCTGAGACGTCGCTGCGCAGTCGTTCCTCCCGCTGCTCTTCAGCTCGCTGCTGCGATTCTTTCAGTCTTTGGTTCAGTTTAACTTTTCTTTTCTCCCCCTCGTCTCTCCTCCTTCTGTCCTCCTCCGTCTTCTGTCTCTCCTCTTCCCCAATCCTCTGTCTCTCCTCTTGTTTTCTCTTCTCCTCCTCCCTCCTCTGTTTCTCCTCTTCCCCTCTCCTCCGTCTCTCCTCTTGTTTTCTTTTCTCCTCCTCCCTCCTCTGTCTCTCCTCTTCCCCTCTCCTCTGTCTCTCCTCTTGTTTTCTCTTCTCCTCCTCCCTCCTCTG
>JARJLU010010150.1:0-45573 GCA_030272975.1 Sparidentex hasta | reverse complement strand
TTTTTTTTTTATAATAACTGTATCAGGAACATTTGTGTTTATGTCTTCATGTAGACAGGATTTGTCATATTTTGGACGTGTTTGCTGGACATGTTTGCTTGACTAGCATCATTAGTTTTTCTTCTCATAACTGTCAGTCCATCATTTAAATGCATAAATAAACTTGCATTACCTGGAATCACAATGCAGCAATTAGTATTGTTATTTGCTACAGCTGTGATAGACACATGTGCAGTGTAAAGAAAATTTAACTCCACAGACAGGGTTCATGGTCTTTAACTCCAAAACCACGGAGTCATCATTCAGTCATTATACACTCACCCCCAGGACGATGATTCTTATATTCTATTTTTGGATGAACTGTTCCTTTAACATCAGAAGTGTTTACCTGTTGCCTTCATAGTAAAAGTCTCTGCTTAATCCACATAGGATTCTACAAAAATACTGCTCTGTTCATAATATAAAACAAAATACACACTTAATAGATAGACCCATAGATACTTAAATATTACTTGTATAATTAATACTTAACATAGGATAAATACAGATTCCAGATCCAGATTCTCAGAGGCCATGCTGTTGGCATTTAAACCCTCTTTGTTCCTGCAGATACCTGAAGCTCAGCTGTGGTAAGAGCAGCGCGTCTGTGGCACTGATCCCCTGAAAAGCAGACAACAGACTTCCGTGTTAGTTTTTGGGATTATCTCGATTCATGTTCCACTCGAGATAGTTCCATCCAGTTTGAGGTGTCTGTCCATATGCTCAAATGTCAGAAAATGTCAGGGCAGACTACGCGGAGGAGCTCGACCAGCCTGCTGCGGGGAAAACAAAGGCTAAACAACACAAACACTGCACTGTTGACCAGACGGCGTGCTGCCTGCTGGTCAGCAGTGTGGCAGCATCGCACTGAGGCTGTGAGGCTGAGGCACATGAAGAAAGGATGCGGAACACATACTGTATCTGCAGGTAAAGTCAATGCAGGGAGCACTGTGTTTATTGAGTTTTTGACTGAGTGATTTAAAAAAAACGTATCAGCCATTAGACCCAACAGTCAAAGCTTTCTGTCGCTTCTGGTTTGAGATGTATCTCTGGTGGGTTTTTTTTTCTTTTTTTTTTTCTCCAAACACTGCAATCGTTTTTCATCTGTTTTTCACATTAACGTCACTGTGGGGTAAGAGGAGCTGGTCTCTATCCATCTTGCGCTCACACACACACACACACACGCACACACGCACAGAGAGGCCTGGCAGAGCAGTGTGTTGTCCCACACTCAAACATACCTTTGTGAAGTGGTTTGAGGGTAGGGGTGGGCTTTAATGCTCTTTTTACAGTCCCATTAATCCCTCTGTTCACGATTTCACGCACAGCTTGGGCCTCGGTGTTATTTTCACAACCTTTCACCACTAATTCCTGTGAATCCTGAAACAGAACACCTCCACCTCTCCTCCTCCCCGGCAGCATGTGTGTCTCTGTTTTTGCCAGGCAAAGACTGCTTTATCTCTGATTCCCCTCATCAAAACTGGGCTAAAGGCAGACAGAGGAATGACAAGCCCGTCCTGACAACTGGCTTCACTGTGCCTCAGCGGTCAGCAGGCCGAGACGATGGATGTTTAGACTGGAGGAGGGACGAGACAGTATGTGTTAGAATCACACGCAGCTGATTATCAAACACGCACTGACAATATTTCATCTGATGTTTTATCCTCTGCTGCTGGCCACTGTAACAACTTGCAAACTTTAATGACCACAGGTTATTATCCCAGCAAGCTGACAATAAATCACATCACGTAACAATGTGATTGGCATTTAAACACCTAAATGCCAGCGGACACAATGGGAGTAATTCTGACTAAAACAAGTGATGATATACAGTCGTCACTTACAGGATAATTACAGGTTATAACAACTTGGGTAATACAGTGGTCTTTGTCTTGGTTATAATAACACTGTATACTGTATACTCATCAAGTTGAGATCTGGAAACACTGCTGCCAACAGAGATGAGGATCAGCCAAGGCAAGCACATGGCTTAGTATAAATACTGACATTGGGGGAACAGCTTGCCTGTTTAAAGTTGAAAGATACACCAACCAACACCTCCAAAACCCAGTCATTATCACATGTTGACTTTGTTTTAATGATTCTTTTATGATTTAAACGACACTGTAAACAACACAACTTCTCTCATCTGCTACCTTCTGTCTTGACACTCTGCTGTATGAATTGCAGCTTCTGCAACCACTGTATGAATGTGTGTATGCAAAGACCATAAAACTACTATTATCAACTACAGGCCTAATAAAGTGGATGGGACTTTCAGTCAGAAATCTTGGTGAAGTTATTCGGCACAGTCCTGAATTTGAACAGTCACAAAACACATTTCAATCCATCAGGCAGCTGCAGCTGGAAGCAGCACTTATTTTGTGTGCCCTACACTTGTGGAACAAGCTTCCTGAACACCTTTAAAACTGACAGTTTATGTTAATCAATTACTGTCATATTTTACTGTGACTGGCCAATAAACTGGATAAATAACTTATTTTAAAGCTGAAACAATGTATTTGCTTGCTCTTGCCTCTATTATGTTTTAAAAGCAATGTCTGCTTATCTTTGCTAATTGCAATCCAAATAATTTCCAAAGCTAATTGTTGAAGAAATACTGCATTAAATGTGTGTGTGTTCATTCCCATCCCATGTTACTGTGTCCCTCTTCTCTGCCCTAAAACTATTGGACACTGACTGGAAAACAATGCTTTCCAAAACTCATCTTGCCTAGAGCTGACTGGCATGATTATTTTTCCTGCTAAGTGGATCACTGACCAACATTCACAATGACATTCTGATGTCCATCATTTGTTATTAACTCAATAAACTTTCATCTGCTGGTGAGATAGAGCTATGTATTCATATATACTGTTTATATTAGAAGGCGGTGTTACTTTCTTGTATCTGTATTATTCTTTTCTGACTTTTATTTGGGTAACCTCTGAGTGCAAAAGTAAGATATGAGATGATGAAGATGATTTCTTATAATTACTTTTAGCAAATTGTAAAAACTAAATTTGAATGAATACAAAATAGATCAGCAAATCAATAATAATGTATTATCATATATGAATGTAAACTACCTTGTGAACACTCAAAATGAGCCCCACCTGTATCTTTACCAGCTGTAACAGTGAAGTGAACACAATAATGCTATAAGCCATTACATCATTTTGCAGTCCTCAAAACTGACCAGCACATAGAAAAACAAGACAAAACAAAACAAAAAACATTCACCAGTAGTGTCTCCATTTCAAGCCCCTACAAATAACATTTAAATGCTACTTACACTACTGAGAAACAGTAGTTTAATCTTTAGCAGTCCATTTTTTTCACGAGGACCAGATAATGTGTTTTCTGTGTAAAATTTAAAGAACCAGTGTATTTCAAATAGCACTAAGTACATCATTGATGCTAACCGTTTGCACTGCATTTCAACAGCCACATCTAAATAACACAATGTTGTTGTTTCTAGAACATCATAATCAGTATTGCTTTAGGACCATCATTACAACTGACCACAGACATTTTTGTAATGTTATAGCTTATAGACACGGTTTAATAACACATATTGGAGAAATGATCCTTTCTAACATGTGGATAATGTTGTGTATTTAGGGCGATTGTGGCTCAGGGGTAGAGCCAGTATCTTGTTATCAGAAGGTTGCTGGTACAATTCCCCTGGTCTGCATGTCAGGCAGGAAACTGAACTGCTCCTGATGTTCTGGTCGGCACCTTGCATGGCAGCTGCCGCCATGAGTTTTTGAATGTATGTATGAATTAGTGTGAGTCACTTCGGACAAAAGCGTCTGCTAAATGGAAATGTAGTTTATTTGCCTAAACCGGCCTTAACAGCGACAGGAGGCTGAAAAAAAACGTAACAATAAGTGAACAAATTCTGCCACAAAAACTTGCCCCAGATGTGTACTTTTCTTTCACAAGCTGAAATGATGATCAAATATGTTGTTCAACAGCAACACCAAGATGACCATATCAGATGAACCATCTAAATATGAAGTCACGAGACATTTTGAGGTGACATTAAGATCTGTTGTTACAGCACAAAAAACACTCTTTTCTTTCTGGACACAGTCCTGCTGGTTAATCTGTTAGCAGTGACTACAGTTAAGTAGTTGGCAGTAGTGATTAACTTCACATGCACTTTGTTGTTACACATTTTGTAAAAAAAATAAAAAAAAATAAAAAAAAATAGTGTTTGCGACTGAACCACAGTAAAGGCTCTCGGCCATCTGTCTGCTGCTAGGACCACCAAAGCAGAGTATGTAACACAGTCTAGCAGAACATGTTGTGTGTTTCAGGAGATAATAGGGAACAAAGAAGAGGCCTCACTCCTTACACTAACCCCCGACCTCTACGTGTACCCATCCCACACAGCCTCCTCCCTGCTCTGTCTGCCCTTGTATCTCCATCAACAACCCCGAGAAAAAAAAGAAAAGAAAAAAAAAAAAGTCTCACCACATGGCACACCATCAAAACGCAACTATTCACCAAGTGGCAGATTGCTGTTGAAGGAGACCACATACATCCCGGCCTTAATGTCCGACTACAACTGGCCCTTTCTACCTCCTCCGACATCCTTCTTTAACATACAAATTGGCTGTTTTGTGTGGCTAAATTGGAGATTAATCGCGCACACCATTTGGCGGCGCTTGTTCAAAAAGACCGTGGCCCTTTTTTTTTTTTCTTTTTTCCACTGTGTCCCGGTGATTAAGGTTAGAGATTAGGCACTGGAGATTACTCCACACTGCTTTCTTTGTGAGGCTGTGGAGAGGCAGGCTGGATTACACTTTAACATCCTCTGAAGCAGGTGGTTCTCATGGGGACAAGCCAAGCAGCCACTCTGTCCTTTTCACTGCACCACACAGATACAGCTCTCACCAGGAGAACGGCAGCTACTTGTAGTAACATCTGTGAGCAACAAGACCTGGTAATGTGCACCCGTCAGTAATCCATACCTTCTCCTCTAGGTCCTTACTAATGAACGCTGAGCAACAAGCGCTTGAATTGGGAGCTATACATTTTAAATAAGCGACTGCATAAATTGTCTCCCCACTTTCTTGATAATTTTTTTTCTTTACAGCAGAAGAAATGCTTGCCCGCTGCAGCAGTCATACTTCATACAGACAAACAGACGTAAACAGATAAGCATTTGGAAAATGAATACAGAAACTCGAATCTTCTCTTCTGTATTTTGTTACAAAGAATACTGAAAAACAACCAGCAATTCAAAGACGCCTCAATTATTGCTGGGAAGACGATCACTTATTAATCTATTCATACTGTCGTGCAACCAGAACTAAGTTAGCATCATGTATGTAATTTGATATAATGTGAACTTAAATTGGTAATGCTGTTCACAATACATATCTGAGAAGAACACACACACTCTGAAGTTCTTCCCCTTAGGCTCACTGTCAGATAATTAAACGAAACATTTCCCTCAGCGAAGCACAGTGAACACATAGACAGTTAACTGTTTAACTGTTAACCAGCCCGCAGTGACGGCCTGTTACAGAAGCCACTGCTCAGCACAGTCATTAGTAGATGTTTGAGTGCTCCGTTAAGCATTATGAACAGGAGTGTGTGAACAGGTTTTAAGATACAGCTTGGATGTGTGTCTCAGAAATCACACAGTTGCAGACAATCACCTGAGAACTGCTGCATTCCTCTAAAGTCAAGCAGTCTGGACACACAACACAAAACTTCATACATTTAATAAGGAGATTTTTTTTTGGAAGTCTAGAAATGTGCCACCTTGGAGTGAGGGGTGGGGTCGGGGATTGGGTGGAAAATGAGTGAGGGGTGGTGAATACATTATTCTGTTGTTGGAAACCAAAGCCCAGATATTCCACTTGTCACATTCTGCCTCTCTCATCCCTTCATTTTCCCTCTTCACCTGATCGCGTCTGCCTTTTGCTTTTCTCCAGCACCTTTACAACAATACAGTGTAGAGTGCCATAAAAAAAGATTTAGTATGTCCCAATACATAGTATGTCAAATTATATTTATGAAAAACACCAGGATGCCTTCTGTGCAGTAGATGATACAAACATAGTTTCTGCTTCCCAAATCACATGCTCTTCTTTTCACTTCAGATATTGTGCTACAGACTGGGATGAATGTATGAGGGTCAAAGTTCAAGGCTCAATATTATGAAGAAGTAGTTTTACACACACTGTATGAAAAATGTATTCAAATTACTCATAAGGGCAGCTGCAGTACATTGTAATACCTAAAAGAAAAAGTGTGTGTTACATCAATCAACTTCCAGGCAGCTGTAGCTCAGGAGGTAGAGTGGGTCTAGTAATTGGAAGGTTGCTGGTTTAAATCCTAACAAGTGCCCTTGGGCAAGGTACTGAACCCCAAACTGCTCCTGAAGTCCTGGACGGCACCTTGCATGGCAGCCACCGGCATCAGTGTATGACTCAGTTAATTAACGTAAGTCACTTTGGACAAAAGTGTCTGCTAAATGCCGTAAATGAAAATGTCAATATGCGTTGGGTCGGATCAAAATCGTGGACGTACATCCGTCCCCCGAACAACAACATTTACACACCAAAACATGTAAATATGCTTCATGTTTAAGAAAGACTGGGATTACTCTTTCCTCTCCTGAATAGCTAATTTGTAGAGGAAGTAACAGTTTAATCAGAAGTTCAAACACAGTTAAACCTAGGTCAGATGTCATACACCGTGTGGTCAGTAGCTGTGCTCTGCTGTGGCAGTAAACTTGTCTGTCCTGGCTGAGGTGCAGGTTACACATGACTCCCTCCCCTGGCAGATTTATGTGTGCTCTGACAGCAGGGCCTTCCACCTGCACAAACACTGTCCCTGACTGCTGCTCATTGTGCTAACAAGACCTGCAGCAGCTCCCTGGACACAGCCTTTCCATGACCTGCAAAACCACACACCGCCCACACACCCACACACGGCTCTCTTAGATTGAAGACTGCTGGATTCTTGATCTGTATTCACCCTTTAGTAAAAGCCGTTCAGCAGAGGGTAAACCCACCTACACTCAGGTCAGAGTGCAAATGTTACATGTTCATGGAGACCAAAAAGTCCATCTCAACAGCGACTTTGCTCTCTGGCTGAAGGTGAATGCCAAGATGTTGCTGTCTGTGGTTGCATCCATTCTCTGAGCTGTTAAGGTGAACTTGTAAAGTACTTCTTCAGTTTCATATGACTGAGGATTTATCACACACATACCAAGTGGTTAGGACAGGTACCATGTGGCTGCAACGGTCTTGTTCCTGTTAACGAAAATGTGCAGACCCAGGTTTTCATGTCCTGTCCATGCTTGCGTGGGTTTCCTCTGGGTTTCCCCTCAATCAAAACATGCACAACTAGGTTCATTCTCCATCAGTTGCCTCGACCAAAGGCACTGGCTGAGATCTGGAGTTGGTCCCCAGGTGCCAGTGTTTACCTGCACCCGCTGTTCCCTGGCATGGTTTAGATGCTGACTACCAGTATCACTATATTTTACATTGCATGATATGTGATCAGATAAAGAGTCTTTTTAGGAAACAAGGGCTGGGGAACAGGCAGAGGACTGCAGGTCACAGGAGGAACATTTACTGACTTACTGACATAGAGTGAGGGGAAAAGACAGACTGTAAAACACAAATGGACTCGTATTTCTATAGTGCTACTGACCACTCAAAGCTGCTTTACAACACTCGTCAGATTCACGCATTCACACACTGATGGAAGAGGCTGCCATGCAAGGTACCATCTGCTCATCAGGAGCAAATCTGGGGTTCAGTATCTTGCTCTTGTATCAATGCAGCTAGGAGGCGCCGGGATTCAAACCAGGGACCTTCCAATTACTAGACTCACTCTACCCCCTGAGCTACAGCTGCCCGGCAGATGATTGATATTTCACATACTTTTTTTCCAACGTATTACAACCTACTGCAGCTACCTTTATACAGTGTGTGTAAAATTGGGTCAAACTGCTTCTTCATAATATTGAGCCTTGAACTTTGACCCTCATACTCATACATTCATCCCAGTCTGTAGCACAATCTTTGAGGTGAAAAGAAGAGCATGTCATTTGGAAAGCAGAGACTGTGTTCGTATCTACTGCACAGAGGACATCCTGGTATTTTTCATAAATATAATTTGACATACTATGTAGGGGGCTTATGAACAAATTAAACATGGGTGTACTCAGAAAAAAGGCAGGAAAACAGAAGGTGGAAAATGATTGAATAAAAAGTCAAACCATGACAGTCCTGGGTTCTTCTCTGGCTGACCTCTGGCTGCATGTCATGTCCCCATCTCTCACTGAATTTCCTGTCGACTTTTTGCTTTTTTAGGGAGCTGAAGTGCACCTATATCACATATCAAGAGCCCTAATTAATAGCACTCATTTCAGCTTTATGTGAGTCTTTACTTTGTTTTGTTGTGCTGTTTCCTCTGCTCCAGTGTAAACCACAGCATGAATTTGGAGGCAGCAATGATGTCGACTATGTTGAAGCATATACCCAGAAAATTTCAATTCTTTCCATACATTTGTTTTCTATGAAAAACAGTTTCAGGTTCAGATGACAGTGAGTCTTTGATATTAACTATTAACTATTAACTGCATTGCCCAGGTGAATAAAGACAAAGAGGTGTGTGGATGTGAACACATAGTTATAACGCCAAGCTACTGTTTTGCCATCCTTGATTGCAGTGGCCTCCTCAGTGATCCCCATCAATAAGCAATGTTATTACACTCAAATATGGAACCTCCTCTTATTTATCAGATTATATGTCAAAGACTGTTATGGTGGCAAAACAGTAACTGTTCAGCTGCGCTCGAAAAACCATTTCATTAAAGGAGCACTCTGTCATTTTGGGGAAAACATTTTAACCAGAAGAGACTTTAAAAAAAAATAAAATAAAATGAATGCACAAACAATCTAAATAAAAAACACTGACTGAATAAACTAAATAAACAAACTGACCTTACAACACAATGTCATACTGTTTCACTTTGCTTGTAATTTGGCGGACCCTGCTGCCTTTCTGTCTTCAGACAGTGCTCTAGGACCATCTGGGAGAACGGCTTGTTTATTCACTTATGGGAAAAATACGTATTTCTGTAATTGTATTTTTACCTCAATAATCTTGTAAAAATGTGAGTTTGAATTTGTACTCAAAGACTACATAGTGCCCCTTAACAGAATTTTAAATGGGAGGGAGCTGAGCACCCCTAAAAGTCTCATCCTAGAATCCTAGAATCACCACTGACTATCATTACCAAAAAAAATCTTTCTCCTTTTTGGGATTATGTTATGACATATGTATGAAATACACATTTATCTTTATTTTGACTGTACATACCTGCTACTTTGCAATCACTGATGAGTGTAAAAAACTCCTCACATTATGAACCTTTAGTAATTGTTGGTAATACTCAATTAGGACTCATCAAGTAATGCACACAGTTCATTAGTTCATGGTTTGCTGGTCATTTTAGAGGCCCCTTGGCTTAAGTTCCTGACAGACTGCACCAAACCGACAGATGCGCATGGCCACCACTAAGATTACTCTATCACTTGCTCAGAAGGATCATGCTCATGCAAGCTGTAAAAAGTGACTTTTGGCCAGTTGCTTGCAGAGGTCCTGGAGGTGTTAAAAAGGTCACATTGGAGAGCTGTCCCTCTGACACGGAACACAGAGTCGCCTTTAGACTGCCTGTCTGCATTACTGGGACGGTGGAGGGGTTAGGAGCCAGGAGTCATTCGGATTGACCCACGAACACACACACACACACATATGCACACTTATACACCTGTTGCATTTTAAAATAACAAACATTTCCACATATGCATACATAAATATATGGTGACCCCGGACATGCATGGCAAATATGCAGCTGGTGTGCGGAAGAAATATTTGAAAAACAATAACTTTCGAATTGCATTCACGCACCCCATCAGTCTTAGCCCTGCAGCCCAGCATGAGTACAGTGTGTGTGTGTATGTGTATGTGTGTGTGTGTGTGTGTGTGTGTGTGTGTGTGTGTGTGTGTGTGTGTGTGTGTGTGACATTGAAATAGCAGACCCTGCCTGCTACACCGTGTTCCTTTTTTGGGTGATGAACTTGACACATTTTTGACTGCAGATGGAGACATCACTGTCATTGACACCCCACTTATCTACTGCTTATGAAATATGCCAGTGGGCCGCCGTGGCGTCGTCCGCCCTTCAACAATCAACAACGGTTCTCACACTCTCATAACTGCCTCTCCTCAGCTCTTTGACATTGCTGCTGCTACTGTCACTGTCAATATCTTGTCTATTTGCCACTCAGAGGCGTGGGTGTTAATGTCTTACTGAGTGTTTAAGTCAGGGATATAGAGAACCATGTTTTGCAAATAAACATGAGGACTTTTATACTGGAGACTGAAATATTTATGTAGTGTGGAAATATATATCGTCTGTGATGATGATGCTATTTAAATAAAAGCACTTCACTACAACAACAAAAAAATACCAAGTCATTACTTATACTTATCACTGTATAGAGTATTCACATCCTTTAGTAATGCAAGCAAATTGAAACTATTCCCTGTCAAAGTTCTGTCTTCAAAGTTCACTTGAGCAAAGCAAAAGAATAAGAATAAGAATGTCTGGTATCAGTAGTACAGCTGCTCATGATGTAGAACGTGTCCTATGAGTGATTTTTATGTTGAATTGATTCAGGTGATGATTATTCAAACTCCATTATATTCTGCAAGTTACTTTTATGGTGATCTACTACAGTACAACATTCTACATAAGTAACAGCATTTCCCTTGTAATAGAGTAGAGTAAAATGGAAATAGTCAAAGTATTTTTAAAAAAAGATTATGCTGTGTGAATGTAAACAAAAAACACAATGCGGTGATTTGTAAATCATATTCGACTTTCGTGCAAATGAAAGAAAAGTTAATCAAATTTAACTTTCAAACTAAAAAAAACAAACAAAACATGAATTAGAATGAGTTGTACTCTAAAATGCATGAATGTCTATGGACACACTTTCACTAGCATTATAGTCATAACTCTGGGTTTGTATATACAGTAGTTCATGAAGGTCAGTCATGTCACTTCACGCATGATTAAAAATATTCATTACTTCACACTGATAGACTCTGTCAATACATTATAATGATGTGAACGGTCCATCAGGTAATATGAGTTGTAGGACGCCCCATTCACTTCTCCTGCATCTATAAACTATTAAATTGGACGCATACTACATATGTACAAAATGTCCACAACAGCACACGAATGAACTGTATTCTTGCTCGGTATGATAGTTTTCGTGGTTAATTAGTCATTTCTGAAAGTCTTTAGAGCTCTCTTCCATTTATTCATAGTGATTATACGTCAATCGTTACTACAGTATAGAAGAAACTTTACTATACTGAGAATGGAACATTAAACAATATAACACAGAAAATATATATATTGCTGAACCCAGCAGTAGCACCCTTCCAAAATGTGAGACACTCAAGCAACCTATTTGTTCTGTGTGACCCAGACACATCAGTCTAATTTAGGCTCTGGTCCAGCGGTATCGATCGCAGCCCTTCGCTGGCTGCACACATTATTCCTTTCACCATTTCTCAACCTCGGACTGCTTTAGTTTTCTCAAACGAAACTGAAGCTCCGCTTTGAGCTTCAGTGTCTGATTGATTAGCATTCTGCTGAGGCAAATAGATGTCTAGTTTTCATATTTGTCGTGTTGGAGCAGGTAGTGTAAGCTGATATTTCACTTTCGAGCCCGGTTATTTCCCCTCAGCCTCTGGTTACCAGAGGGCAGGAGGTGCCCGAGGGTGAGGGGATTGACACATGTGGTGTGTGGATGGTCAGGTGGAGAGAGGAAGCACTAATTTAGTGTCACTGAGTGTCTATTCTAGGCCTGTCGAGGTTGCATTTCTCCTACACTTCAGCCTCTCAGCCATCTGTCATTGTATCAGTGCAGTTTACATGCACAGACTATTCTCTTCTCAACATGACTTGTTTTAAACTCATGCACGCACGTTGCCTGGCATCACTGTGACATACAGTAAGATAACTCAAACTCCACAGTACATGCTGTATTCAAACAATGCCACTGGATTAATGAAAGTAATATGATCAGTGGCAAAATCTCTTCACCTGCATGGTGCTTTTGTTTTATATGAAAGAGACTGAATATACCAAATCTTGCAGCAGTTCTTCCTTCAGCGTAGGGTTACACTCAGATTTTACATCTTGCCACTGTTCAAATCAGCACTAGCACTTTATAATAATGTGGTGTAGGGACATTGTAATTTTGTAAGTTAACAATAAAGTTAGCATCACTCCTGGATCCTTCAACAAGAAGCCTATGAGATTTTTTAATTGGATTTGTGAATATTGCCAGAAATAAACTCTGGCAAATACAAGTTTATGAAACTTACAGGTTTTGATCACCAAGAGAGTCTTCACAGAGGAGTACCCCTTTTGTGATTTGAAGTGAAAATTAAAACTCTAGCAGGAAAAATTTAATATTAATGTTGTGACTTAAATGTCACCACCACTAAGTCTCTTACAGCACAATTACTATACAGGTTTTCTATAAACTGATTAATGTACAAGTTGTAAAGTTAGAGTGACAATAATTTCTAATTTAAGATGGCCCCTAAAGAGTAGATGAGTCTCTGTGCTCGCTGTGGTGACATTTATGCTTTAGCAGCTTTAAAATTAAATTGTGGGGCATTTAATGATTTACTTTATTTCATAGAACGAAACATGTAAATATCTTGAGCCTGTGGTAAACACACACCTCATTTCACACATTTAAACAAAAAAACAATTAAAAAAAAGTTAAGACTTTGAAATGAGGGAACCAAATGTGCAAAAATGTCAGTTTTAGGGCTAAAAACTATACCACTCTATAACTTTCATTAATATATTGCGGATTTATAATTGGTTCAACTTAACTTACTCTATTCTTTTAACAACAAATGCTTCATAAACCCTTTATGAAGCAATTGTTTTTTAAACATCAAGGTACAGGCTAATTCATTCATCATTATCCAATACAGGGCTGCATAGTGAAATTAGCTGTAGTTCTGCACTCTGTCAGCTCAGAACACGGTCCACCAGCTTAATCCGAGGTGTCGTGTTGGAGACGAGTTTCTGTCCATTTGCTGGATTAGCATGGCTCTTGTTCTCCCTGGGGTTTTCCAACTGATCAAGTTGGATGGTCAAAAGACACTGTGGGTTTGGATGGTCTCAAAGTGAGCTGCTCTTAATCCAAAACACACACTTTCTTCTCCACTGATTACAAGTCCCAAAAGACTCTATACTGCATTTATGTGAGTCCATCATATCATCTGTGAACAATAATTTAATATGTAAAATTGGTGGCGTTCCCATTTAACATCAAAAGGATGCACTAATGTTGGTTTAAAGTTCCAAACTTAGGCACATGTTTTCAGTAAAAAAAGGAGGAGGGAAAGAATACTCGGCAAATGATTCATTCATGGAAACTAGTCTCATGTGCAGAGAAGCAGATTCATCTGAATGAGACCTTAAGCGGGTCTGATGTGCAGCCAGCCGCTCAAGTTGTCACCAGAAACTCGGTGAGTACTCTGTTGTCCAACATGGTGCCTGTACTGCACCTTCATTCAGACTATGTAGTGTAGTGCATGTTGCCAGTAAACCAAGCTGTGTTGTTTCAGGCAAACTATGGATGCACAGATGTGAAGTTTAAAGCCTGAAGATATTAAAATCCTAGGCCTCATTAAAGCCAGTTATTTATGTTCATCTCAGCCCCCCACAGTAACCCCGCCAGTCAGATCAAATCTCCCTGGTGGTGCGTTGGTCGTGAATTGTCGTCTAAATAACAGCAGCTGTGAGAGCCTGTAGAGTCGGAGTGACTGATGTCTTGGCTAAGGATGCTCCCCCGGATCACAATAAAACTGTCACAGACATTTTATCATCTGCATTCCCCTCTCAGGACATTTCCACACGTCTTAAATTTCCATGAGATGAGCAGCGAGATGGACACATTCCCTTCTTGCCAACTTGCATACTGTACATCCTCTCAGACATATTTCACCACGCACTGGACTTTCTTCATCTCTATCAACAGCAGGAGTATAAAATGAAATCCCGTCCGACATCTTCTGACACTTCTTGCAGTAACTGCTGCTGCATCAATCCGTCTCTACAGTGTGGACGCTAACTGGCCAGCTCACGATGACATTTGGTATGGATATTCATGGACCCCTGGTGTTGATTCGCAGATGATAATGCTCATGGTTTTCACCTCTGCCGCAGTGCCACCGTCAGAGGTGTGAATCTTCACTGGCCTCACGACTCAGTTCGATTACTATTCAGCTGTCAACAATATGAATGCAAAACTGTCTACGTGATATACAGTGATACTATTTTTCACATGGCAGCTTTAAGATAAGGCATTTATTGACTCTGCTGCAAACACTTCTCAGAGGTGGACAGCAAAGTTTACAGTGGAACGAAGGCTGGACTCTACACCGCTGCAGAACCAAAAGAGGCATGACCACGACATGACTCATCACTGAGATGAGTAGGTTTTTTTTTAATGAAGTTTCTTTTTGGCTCTCAACCTGTAAATCTAAAAACGTACTGATAAGAGAGATAGATTTTGCTCTAAAGGAAACCACATAATCACCTTCAGTAAGTAGTTCACCCCGTCTGGCTCTCACTCCCAAAGAGAGGTGCTGTTTCCTTTGACAAGATAACTGAAGACTCAGTCAGGAGGTTGCAGTGAATTTTCCTCAGTAAATTTGGTGAGTTTTTTTTTTTCTAAAGAAGTTGCCAGAGACAGAAACTACATAAACAGAATAGTGGAAAGTGACTCACATTTGTGAATCAAGGTTTTTTTTTTTTTTTTTCTCAAAACCACGTCACATAATCATCACCACAATACGACATGAGTTGCTCAGCTCTCCCTGCTGGGGACAGATGCAGACAGGATGACAGACACTTTCCAGATATAAATGCAGTAATTTTTTTTTTCTCCTATAACTTTCCAAAGACACTACCTGCCACATTACATTGCTGCTGTTTGGTCTTCTAATGTTGTTTTGTGTTTTGAAGTGTGGAACATTTCTCTTTTATTTGACAAGTGATGATTGGCTTTAGTTGGTGGGAAATTTTACACAAGGTTCTTACTGTTTCCAAAGTCAATATATCATTGCTTTGGACTTTTAATTTCTCTCTGGTTAACGCAGCGTCAAAGAAGAGCGAGAGGTACAGGGACTCAGGTTACCTCATAATGATTGAGTCAGTAAAGATGACAAGAGAAGCAGGTACTGGATAGTGCATCAATTTTGTTTCAGCTGACATTGTATTGGTGTCAGATGTCAGGGCTTTTTGTTTATGAGTTCATCTGGTTGCCTTGTCACTATTCATTGAGCCTGTTTTTGCTGTTCATTGTTCTCTGTGTACAAAGAGTCTCACTCCTCCTCTCAGTAGTCACAGTAGGTGTGTTATTCATTTGACAAAACATAATACATTTTCAGATGAATCTGACTCTTTAAATCATGATAATCTCCTAATTGTGAATTATTGTGACTGCGATAATCGTCTAGTGCAAATGTGATATCACAACAGCCTTGACTGGATCATTCTGTAAAATCTCATACTAGTAACTAGTTGGTCACACTGGTTTGTTTCCCATTGTTAATCAAAAGTCAATAGTATTTTCTCTTCACCGTGACCATTTCCCAACCATAACCCAGCAGTCTTTAAACTTAAACCAAAATGTGACTGTAACAACAAGAAATTCTCATATGAATCATTTTTCAGTCAATTTCGTAACATTCATGAGGGATCAGATCCCTCAGGTCAGATCAGGAAAGACCTGTGTTGTTTAAGGAGGAAATTGTTATGTTTTGACGAAAAGTGTGAGGACCGGAATGTAAGACACCCACTCTCTCACCCACTCATTAAAAAACAAGCTTTTAAGGATCTCAATCACAACACATTATAACAGCATCCATGTGATAATAAACCATCAGCGGGTTCTTGTTTAGATTAGCAGGGAGATGCTTCCCTCTGTGTGAACAGCCAATGGAGGAGGATTGGCGAACCACCGCTGCGGCGATGATGCGGTGTCTCTGTATGAAAAGGGTTACTGTGACACTGGAAGAGGCTTTCGGTCAAACACTGGATAACACAGGAGAAACACAGGACAAACCGGCAAATACAGCGAACACAGGCTGAAATACACAGACGGTCTGATTAATTAAGAAAATCCAGGTGGACACAGAGAAGGAGCAAGAAATGACACAATAGGGAACATGAGGGAAAAAATAAAACATGAAATCCCAGGAACACAATTTATGTAAGGTTTAGTAAGATTTCCATAACTTTGTGGAAAGCTTGGTACTTTAAGACTGCATATCGTGGCTATCTAGTGCTGCTCACCCAATATCTCATTTTCAAACCAGCAATTTGAAATTTAGGATCCAGACACACCAAACTGACGTCAAGAAGTCGAGTCACGTGTCAGAGGGCGACTGCTGCACTTGAACATATTAAAAAGATCAGAGCTGATGACCAACTAGCTTGTAAATTCTGTGCCTGCATTAGGTGAAACCCCTCTACATACTACCAGGTAGCAGTACTCTGTATCCACTATTCATGAAAGGGTACCTCAAAAACTACTGTTATTATACAACAGCATTTTGTTTTAGATCACTTTCATATTTGAAAATATGAGTTGCTAATGGAACCAGAGAAGTGTTGGAGGTGAGAGAGGAGGGGAAACTGCACTGGTGAAATGATGGAGTCTACAGCAACAGGGTGGAGGGGCTTTTCCTTCTTTTCCTTTTTCTCTTCTAATGCACTGATGCACTTCGCTTTCCCTCATCGACTGGCAGGAAGGATCAGTGTGTTCGGTTGGCCAGCTGTCGGCGTGGGCTGTCAGGGCCCTAGTCAACAAGCAAACGCTCCTGATGTGTTAAGCCATCCATGTTTTGGTGAACTTACCTTCAGAGCACAGTTTCAGTTCAAGTCTCCACTACTTTTAGCGCCATGTGAAGCACTGTTAAACATATTTTGTTCTTCCCAGTACTTTCGATATTGTATATAGTATATATAAGGCATTAGTTTTAGATTTGTGCACTTGTTTTTATTGCTGTCTCAGCCTGTTCCCATGAAGGAAAATTACCACTTGTGACATGATACCAAGAAAATAGAAACTCTGAGGATGGTCCAGCCCATGGACAGGGGTGCTGATTGAACACCCACACTGTGGATGTTTTCCCAGTCTGTAGGCCAGCACAGAGTGGATGCTGCTACTGATATGACAGCTCTGTACAGTCTGCAGCCATCCTGGGTGGGCGAGGCCGGCCATGGTTTAACAGGATAATCTCCACGACAGGCTCAAGCCTTTGTTCCTCTTCAAAGGATCTTTGAAAGGGAAATATCCACCTAAGGTTTTACAACCAGAGTTAACCCCACAGACAGAACCTAGTCCCCTCACCAGAGACCAGTATCCACAGTCCATTAAAGACGCTCAATGACCGGATGACAGTCTCACTTTTGGTTTGTGGTTTTTTATTTCCAACTTGTGCCTTTGATGTCTTTGCATGACTCAGACAGTTATGTGGCTAACACACACAAACACACGCGCGCACGCACGCACACACACACACACACACACACACACACACACACACACACACACACACACACACACACACACACACACACACACGCACGCACACACACACATATGTGCTTGCACAAGGAATAGTTTCACCCCATGTGCTTCTCTGGACACAACACATTTGGAGGTCAGATGGACCGAGGCCATGACAATACGACTGAACAAATGTAGACCTATCCTTTTAACATTTGACCCTGCCCCCAACCCCCCTACCCTGACCACTGACAGCAACAGGAAATCAGAGATGGAAGGGGCACTGGAGA
Source organism: Sparidentex hasta (assembly GCA_030272975.1). Taxonomy (NCBI): domain Eukaryota; kingdom Metazoa; phylum Chordata; class Actinopteri; order Spariformes; family Sparidae; genus Sparidentex; species Sparidentex hasta. The sequence goes on along the minus strand of JARJLU010010150.1, from coordinate 27,575 downwards.
AACAGGGATGGAAAGTGATGAGAGCTGCTTTAAGGATGTTAAAAAACTCTGTATCTGAGATTCAAAACAAATATGTTTGAGTTTATGTTGAATTTGCTACTTCATGGTAACAATTCCAAATGGGGCTTAAAAAGGTGATGTAAAAACACTGACAAATAATAACTCTGAGTGACATTACAGTGACTGATAAAAAATTAATTCATTTATAGAATGACATGGATAAAGAGAATTTGAATAAAGTTGTGAAAATTGATAATAAAAACTTAACCTTAATTATGTTCCTATTATCTTATCAACAGCAGGTTGAATGCCTGCCTGAAATGTAGAGGGGGGCTGCTGAGGTTCACTTGTCTTTGGGACCCTGAATGAAATAAAAAGGTCCTTTAAAGGTGCACTGCGTAGTTTAAGTGAAGAAATGTTAATGAGTAGAGAACGATCTTCATTGGCTGATTTTTTTCTGCCTAAATGAACTAAATAATCAAACTCTCTGTGTACATGACTGGATAAAATGAATAAACAAACTGACCTTAAAGGAATACGCAATTCATACCATTTTACTTTGTTTATATGTGGCGGACCCTGCCACCTCTCTTGATTAAAAGTGTTAGTGTGTAATTTTCCTCTGAGAACAGCTTGTTTACATACATAGTTTGCATTATGACCTCATTAATATTGTAACTATTAAAATTCTGATTTTTAATGTCTTCTCTAATATTTTACAGTGCCCCTTTTAAATGAATTTTCCAATAATTTGCACATGTGTTAATTTCTTTCCAGTATCTGGGTCATTAAGTTATGTTTTGAGATATAGCAACCATTTTGCCCCTATTATTATATCACATTACCTAAAGCAATAATATTCAACATTTTTGAAGAAGATGATGATAATGATGATTTTGTTTCCACCAACATTTCCATCCTTATTAAAGTGGAATGTGGAGAAACAGAAATTGTAGTTTTTCATTCTGTAATTAATATTGGTGATTCTTCACACATCAAACTATATCATCACTTCTTCCTTGTTTGTTTGTTCATTCCTGCTGGTCGATGTACGCTGTACATGTGTTATATACTTCGGCATACATACCGCTGTGAACACAATCCCTCTGGTTGGCCTGGCAGAAGCAGGGCTACATGTCACCATGACACGCAGACTAATGCAGGAACAAGCAGGACATGGATTAAGCAAAAAGCCTACATGGGATTCCATTATGCTGCTGCCATCATGATGGAGACCAGACAGGTGTGCTGCAACAATGACTTCTTTCAAAGTGGGAGCAGTGTGTGTGGGTACATGTGAATATGTGTGTGTGTGTGTGTGTGTGTGTGTGTGTGTGTGTGTGTGTGTGTGTGTGTGTGTGTGTGTGTGTGTGTGTGATGGTATGTGTGTATGGCTGACCAAATATCCTCATTAGAGCCGAAAGATGAAGTCAACACTCCTTGTACGGAAACACAAATTAGGTTTAAGTTCAACAAAGCAGAATAACACATGCCTGGCTTAACCTGCTATGGCCAGCAGCTTGCTGTAGTTAATGCTAGCTACTGTTAACTTTAAGTTCACTTCTAGAATCATTGTTGTGAAAGTTACTCATCAGTCAGTTTGCTGACTTTCTGACTGGTGCCCATGTCCGTGCACATTTCTATTCAGCCAAAGTAACATGGACCTGCTCTGAAATGTAAAATTTATGTATGATGAGATTTACAGTAAGTTAAATGTCAGAACTAAATCATAACTTGTAATACTATTAAAACAGTGTCAAATAGATGTTCTGGTGTGTGGTGGTGCTTCTGGCCTCTTTCCATACTAAGCAGCAAGTCACACTGAGACGCATTGGTAGAAGCCTTCTGCTAGCAAAATAGTGACTTCTTATTGAGGGGAGCACCTTGCATGCACTCCTCTGTTGCATTTGTCTGGCAGTGTTTAAAACTTGAAATATTCTTAACTGTTCAGCACGAGGTATAAAGTCATTGAACCTGTTCTGTTCATTACATTTGATGGCCCCACCCATCAAGCACCCAAACACAGCCTTTTTCCAACGTGTTTTATAAGCTCAGGGTGATCAGGGTCTATTGCCACTATAATATTAACTAGCACTGATTGATTTGACAAATTGACATGAAAAGTTGATTTTTTTGTGCCCTCACATAAAAGAAACTGTACTAATTAGAATCTTGTCTTGTAGAGATATTATCATCACCTTGATACTACAAATGGTGCTCAGATTCATTTCAGTTAAATTTGTCTGAATATAAACATTTGTAAATTACATTTTCTGTAAATCTGTTTAAATGTATGGTTATCTTATAATAACACAACCGGCTAACAGATTTTGTTGTCAGACAGTAGAGTGCATTTGATTATGGCATCATCAAGAGAATAGACCAATGGTGACAGAAGAACAAGAAAGCAGTGTTGTGAGGGATTTGTTAATTTAAGGCTTAAAATGCATCTTGAGACAAAAATAATTAAATCTTTACCCATAAAAATATACCCTTTTTTTTTTTTTTTTTTTTTCAATTTTGAGAGCATAAAATATATATGAAAAGTTGTAGTCTTGAGGTAAAGTGCCTGCAAAGAATCCCTCATAGCCACGTTCACCGGGCTTCCAGAGATACTGCTATTCACTGTCAGAAACCCATAACAGTCACAGCCAATCGTAAATTATGGCCAGACGAGGCAGACCACACAAATGAAGAGGTGATGAGAGCAGCTACCTGTGGAGAAAAAGTCACTGAGGAAGGATAAAGATTTTAGAAGGGTGGATGTTAGGTTGTTGTTTTGGGGGGTGGATTCTGTATGCTTTGACCTCCTGCTCCGCTACATCTTTATTTCATGGCTGACAAAGTGAATGCCAAAACGGCGTAAGGAATTCTGCCTCCACGTCTGATTTATGGTCCTCAGCTGCCGTCAGCCACCAGCTGGCCTTTAGATGGGCCTCAGAGGGAAGCAGACACATACACAGACAGACAGACAGACGGAAAGAGAAAGACAGTTGGGTGTCAGAGGTGAGATGTGACAAAGGAAGAAGTAAAACTGAAATAAGCTACACTGGTGTCTTACTTGGATCGGCTACATATATGTTCCTACGTACTCTGCTCACAACAACAACATATACAATATTTTAAAATTTTAATAACTCAAGGATCATGAGGGACAGTAAAGAAAAATGATCAAAATCAATGCAGCAGAACCGCAGATATACATGTTCTGCACCACAAAAACAATAAACAAAACTTATGGTCATCAAAGCTGACTCAAGCAACACTGACAACACGTTTTAGACCTCACACAGTTCGCTCTTCTCACATATGCAACACTCCCCAACACCTGAAGAGGTGTCAGCAGCAGAGCTGCTTGCATGACAAAGTACTTCATAAACTTGCAGCTGAACTATTAAGAATTTGTTTTTAAAGGTCCCACATTATACTATACATATATACTAATAGCTGTCAGAGGTCCAACAACACTCTAATCGAAATGTGTTGCCCCAAACCCATCCATGGTCCTGAATTTCAGCTGTCTAAAAGTCACTCAAGTGAGCTCTACTGAGAGCAGGCTGTTTCTGTGCCTGCACCTAACAGCTAGTGAAAGCTGTGTTTGTCTCCAACGCAGTCTCCAGACTCTTGGACACTGTTCGCATTGTCTCTGTCTCCAGTCTGCAAGTTTTCAGACTTTCAACGTAACATGATTAACATTAAACTCGCTTCAAACGCCATTGCATCGCGGACTGAAGCTGAGCTAACTAGTTAGTATTTACAGTTGCCTACGAGTACGGTGAAGTCAGCTGGAATTTGGCTATCAAACCGCAGCGACACTTACCTGTGGCTCGGGTGCAGTTGCTGGGTCTGGTACGATTGGGACTGATCCTTTTACGAGGGTCAGTGTCGAGGCAAAGCCAGCTTTGTACTGACCCTCGTTACTGAAGCAGTCTGATGTGAAGTGGTTAGCATGCACATACAAACTAACACGAACCATAGCCGGCATGTTGTCATTAAAAATGAAACAAAACCACTCTCAAAACCATCTCTTCTGTTGTTCCGTGGCTGGGACAGAATACAGACACTTACGTTGATTTCTACAACCAACAACGCAGTAATTTGCATGTCTAACTCTGAGCGACGACATTGTGAAACACTGCTATCTTACCTCTGGACACACGAACTTCACCTCGGGGATGAACGCCCCCCTCCTATAATCGCGCAGCTGGCTTATGATAATGTCTCCTTTTGTTACGTAACGAAAGGAGCATAATCTTAATAGCCTGTAGGAGCGCCGTGTTACCAGTGGGTGGGCTGCAGAGACCATGCAGGAATCGCTTGTTTTCCTCATTCTGGGAGTTGGCAGGCTCAGGGAGGACCAGCTTATATATGCAAAGACCAGAGAAAACATGTTTTTCATGATATGGGACCTTTAAGAAAGTGAGAAAAATGCTTTCACAGGTGAGTCATACTCCTTGGGATGACTAAATTGATCTTCATGCATTGATCTAAGAGCAAAACCAGCTTGTTGTCAGTCCCAAATTGTAAAAGGAACATGTGTGAATGAAATCCATAGTAAACATTTGTGAACTTCACAATATAAAGCTATAAACTCATGGTGAATACCACCTCTTCTCACATGTGATTGCTGCAACTTTTTGTTTTGAATTCTTTGGTTTTATAGTGATGATTTTATTTAATATTCATTAAAGTATTCCCGTTATTTGCCCCAGTTACTGAAGCCATCAAGGGCTGTGAAAAACAGAATCACAAACAAAATCTTAACCTTAACTCAATCTCAAATTGCTTTGCTTGTCTACACAAAGCCTTCCTCATCCTTAACACGGGATGAACATTTGTGTGAAGGATGGTGATCCATGTCAACAAAACATTACGTCTGTATTTCAGAGTTTCTGCCCAGGTCACAACATTGTCACCGTGAAGCAGAAATGGTTCAAATCCAACCATCTAAATCTAATCTAATCTGTGCAAAATGAATAAAAAAAGACATGAGGCAGAGGCGTTGGAGGGGGAGAGGAGGAAAAAATCTCAGCTGAGCTTGTTAAGAAAGTCATCTGAATTCAGGCCTCATTCCCTTCATTGATCTAACCGTTGAGAGGGAAACCAAAATGTTTGGCTTATTTTAGCCAATTAAGCTGTGAGAGAGCCAATTGTGCATATGCTATTGAGCGTCTCTTTGCTCAAAGTGCTTATTGTGGGGCTGCTTGCAGAAGGATCAATTGCAGGCTCTGTGATCGGATTAGCCAGGTAATCAATGCTGGTCACTAATATATTAACAAGGTAATTATAGCGCTGTGGAAGAGGTAGCCCCGCTGTAACAAATGCAGCACACCATCATTCTTAGATAATACAAGCTTGAGTGAGAATGACAAAGAGAGACCCCCCCCATCCAAACCCACCATATAATTGTCTCTTTTCTGTCTTACACACAAAACACACACACTCACACAAAGCGCTGCCCTCTACTGCCCCTGTGGAAAAGGTGTTAATCACATTACTAATGATAACACTTCACACTCCCGCCATAAAGTCGTGCAGCAGCAGGGCCCGGACTCTTAAATCTCCCTGCAGCTCACAGCAATTATTCTTATACATAAACATTGATGTCTGATGCCTGGCTGAGCCTGCCTGTTTCTCCATGCACACACACACACACACACACACACACACACACACACACACACACACACACACACACACACACACACACACACACACACACACGACATTAGAATCATGAAAACTCATGTGTATTGGCTGAGTAAGTACAATGGGAGTAAATGGAACCTCTTATACTTTATATATATGTAATGCATATAACTTATAATAACTCATAGTGTTCATGTAATCATACTGAGATAAGTCAAACTTGGCCAAGGTGTAATACTGGACATTTTTAGATTTGAATACATATTGTGTAACTCTTATATTAACGTATCTTATAATAACCACCATTAATAATTGGTAAATAAATCGTCAGTTGAAAATAATTAATAATTATTTGACTGTTAACAAACAATTATAAACCATTTGTTAAGCAATTCTTATAAAGTTGCATCTGATGTTTATAATAATTTCTCAATAATTAATAAGTATTAGATAGTTAATCTATAAACATTGCTTGAATGGCAATTATAAAGTTGAAACTGATGATTGTCAACCTTTATAATCCTTTAATACAAGGTTTATAGATTTCATCATAAGTTCACTGTTAAATAAACATGAACTGAAGGTTAGTTAACTATAATTGTACCCTTTATTAATGACGGATATTTAAAAGTGTTACTGCAGTTTGTAGTGTATTCAGGTGCCGAGTTAAAAAAATAAACAGGAGTCAATGGGCCGGCATAGAGCTTACACAATGTATAACTCATCACTCATCAAATGTGACACTGAATGCATTAAATTCAGAATGGAGTTAGTGTGGAAGTCATTGGCCTTACATTCAGACTCTACCTACACCTCTTGTGTCTGTTTTGCACATGATGGATTAGCAACAACATATAATATGCGCCATCTGGTTAGACTTTCAAAATAATGCTTGCTTACAAACATCACATATTACCATTTTTATTACCATGGTCAAAGAGTCACGATTTGGTAAGGTTTAGAAAAAGATCCTACTTTGGGCTAAAATAACATTAGCCTTAATTATGTAGCGGAGGATATGTAAGGGACTTAACTCAAGTCCAGTAACTGAAGTGGAGGAGTACCTACGGCATCATCAGGAATAGAATAGAAGAAGTATGCAAGACAAGTCAGACACAAGAAAACTAACTAGACAAACAAAAACTGCACAAGTAGATAAAGTGTAAAGAAAATGAAACTAAGCTCGGGATACAGCCATGAGTTCATCTTGTCAATTTTCTCTTTTGACAGCAGCGAGCAGGAGTGTGGGAGATCTTGAATGGTTTAGTAATGCAAAGTATAATCAAACACTGTCCTGTTTAAAAGCGCTCACTGCTGTTAACTGTTTTAAGGCCCAGCGCTGCTTTGAAGAGCTGTGTCTTTGTCTGCTAGATGGGGACAGGGGCTTAGCTGAGCTGCTTGGTATTCCCCCCAAGGCTTTGTGCCTTTGGCCGCCATATGGGAGAGAGAAAACAGCCATATAAGTACTTAAGCAAAGTTTATATTTACCCAGGATTTTTCTCAGCTTTGCTTTACTTTAGTGGAAAAACAATAACCAGGCTGAATCGAGGCTACCATTATAAGCACTTATGCAAAGTTCATATTAGCAATGGAAATTTCAACCTTGGCAGGAATGTCCATGAGGCAGTATATAATGCTTCTGCTGCTGCACAATCTGCTTTTCTCTCAGCTCTGAGCGAGCAGTGTTGTGGAGACTTTTGAAAGAGCATGTGAGAAAAACCTCGCCCATGATTACTGTTTTACTTCATCCAGAATGATTTGTTACTCATCCAGTTAAACACCGCTTTCCTAAAGTTACTTGAAAATATAGAAGAAATGAAAAGGAATCAGTTTTTTTTCCCAGGTGACTGAAAGTACTGCACAAAATATTTGTTTCACTAAAAGTGGTTTGAGAAATATCATCCTGATGTGACACTTTATTGTCAAATACATAACATTTTAATGCTCAGTTTGACACATACAAACAGTTTACTTTAACTAAGGGTTAAAGCACAAACAAGAAGCTCCCTTACATTATAAAGTTGTTTTTTTTCCACTGGGTGAACAAAACTATATGAGACAGGTTTTTTTTTTAAGTGACTGGAAGAATTTACCTTTCCAATGCTGTCCGTAAGCCATATATCAGCTGCTACTTCTGCCTCTGTACATACAATTACAGCCTGTTCTCACTCCCAATGCTTCAAATAACACAGCTTGGTCAGTGTCCCTACGATTCAAAGTTTGACAATGTAGTTGCGCTTAGAGCATCTTTTCTTAAAGCACCTCTTAAGTGCAGCATATTAATAGTGAGAAAAGTTCAAGTCAGCATGTGGAAGGGGTGGTTAGATGGGTCATATCAAGGACTTTTCTAAAGTGACCGCTGAGCCGCTTCACATACAGAACTGACGGAATAGGGGAAAGTAGAGTGTTATAGTTAGAGACATATGGCCACTGACAAAGCTGCTGTATCTGACAAATTCTGACAGACAGTCAAGACTCAGATGGTTGTCATAGTCTGCTGTGCTCCTCTCAAGCATGCTGCAAAAATTCTATCACATTAGTTTAAAAAAGTGCCCTGTGCTCAACGATCCTTTATTGTTACCAATAAAGTGATATTTTTCACAAGACTTGAGAAAAGATGATCTTGTTGGCTCAACTTGCTGGCTGAGGTATTTGTGTATTTGTCTGGATTGCAACATAGCAGAACATATGAGAGCTGTTTACCAAATAACTCCCAGCAAAGCTGTCCATCTGGATAAGTGAGCGTCAGCCCAGTGCATGCTGGGAGATTAGACTGAGCCTGCTTGGCTAAATTCAATATTTACCAAGGAGGCTGCTGTCAACACTTCTCTGTTACTGTTAGCCTCTGTGTGTGTGTGTGTGTGTGTGTGTGTGTGTGTGTGTGTGTGTGTGTGTGTGTGTGTGTACACTGCATTGGAGAAAATAGAGGGTCTAACAGTCTGTGTGTGTGAGTTGGGTAAATTTGGGTAAATTTAAAAAGACTTGTTTTCTTTATGTTAAAATGTTTTATTTTCATCTTAATTTGACAACTGGGTTTATTCACAACACTTCATATGTACAAAGACTTTAGTCTGTAACTATGAAAACAGTCCATGTAAACTAAGTGTTTATATTTGAAGGAGTGTGCACATTTGGGCTGGGGGAAGTAAAGCGGGGGTGTAATTGATTACACATGATAAGCAATCACTGGCCTTTAATACTTGAATGCTTTTTCTCTCAACATTTGTGAGCTAATCTTATTAGTTTCAGAGAGTTTGGGATAAAAAAGAAGTCACTCGCACATGTGAAAGTCATCAATCAATTTGAATCAACTGTAGGACTTTAAATGATTCTTTAGATCAACATATGTCAAATGGGGTGAGTGTGGTGCAACAGACAACCTTTTTTAATGCCTCCTAAAACTGGGGTTGTGTAAGACTGTAGAAACCAACAAGGCAGCCGCCATCAATGTACTTCAGTCCAAAAACGATCGCCTTCCCAGCAGTTACAGGCAGTAAAAGTACAGTGTAGTGTGTGGTGGCAGTGTTGCTGCAATCACATTTACATGATTTTGCCTTTGATAATTATCAGTAAATATGATGATGTGATTTTCCTTTACCCCCTTTGAAAGAGCTAGAAAGCAGGAGGAAAGGAAAGAAAAAGGGATGAAAATAGTGCTACTCAGCTGTTGTGTGTATTCTCTTTGTGCCGATGACATATTCTACAGATACAGACATTTCAACGGTAATGGGAAACACTGGTATGATGTCAGTCTGAGTGAGTACAGGTCCTTTTCAGCTCTACTTTTGCTGAGAGTTGCCCTGCACTCACATTGCTCCGACTGCAGCCAGGCTTGATCCCGGTTACCTCTTGTACCTATGTCCTCATGTCGTAGCACAGAGACATGACTTTATGACTTTTTTGGGGGGGGCTTTTTTCGTGCTGGTCTTGGACCAAACACCTCCAATAACTCACCAATCCCAGTGTTAAGGGCAAATGGTAGATCCATCAATTATTCGGTACCACTTATTGCAGGCACTTTTTTTCTTAAAGTAAACATTCTGTATAGAGCGTTAGGTGACTGAGGTAGAGATCTCTGCAATTAGGCCAGGCAACTTCAAGTTATTTAAAAAAAAATACAAATACACAAGCTTTTGGACATACAATGTAAGATTAGAACCTAACTGGTTCTCTCAAAGTACATTTTGATAGGAAACATCACTGTGCTTCTGTTGTTTCCAAATCAGTAAGCTTAGGCTGCCCTTTCAAAACCTGATTATTCAATCAACAATAAGTTGACTCTTGGATTCTGGATGACTTTCAGATTACTCTGACAACTATGGTCTCATGTTTTGTTCCCAGTTGTAGTAATGAAACTATGTAGTTCCCCCTTACTGTAAGAGGAACTGCTTAACTATATTTAGACCATTCTGCTATGACAATTTGACACATTTTTTTTGTAAACAAAGTTAAAATACTGATAAAATACATCTCATAATCTCAGGACATCATTATATTTCCTATAATTACCACCTCATGGTTGTTTGAATCTGCCGACCAGTCGAGTTTTTGGCAAAAAAAAACTAAGTTGTCTTTGAGTTGAGGTGGACGTTCATGCCAATGTAAAAGAAACACTTTTCAAGGCATCCCTGACGTATCTCAATCTCAAGCATATAGGACGGAAACCCAAAAATGTGATTCCTCATGTGGAGGTCATGGGGAAGTGCGAAAAAGTACCAAATGTGCATTCTGTATTCGACCATTTTTCTTGCCCAATCAGTTATTTTCAATGTGTACCCCTCTGACATTACATCTAAATGAGGAGATATGCATCAATGCCTCTCTCTTTGGTTTGATGTACCCCTTCTGTGACACCAGCCATCATGTCCCAAATGTGTCCCTTTGAATAAGATTTTAAAGTACATATCCTTGGTCCCCAGACGACGGATCCTAATAATTTTGGGTAATTATTTTTCATCGAGCATCATCAACATGGCCATTGATTCCTAGTCCTGTATTCATAAAAGACAACGCGATCGTTGAATGTCAGTATTTAGTGATTAGCGATGAGCGCATACATTATCATGTGTATCTTTTCAACCAACTAAATTATCTGCAGTGTCCCCATACCTACTCAGAATGGGCAGGGCTTAAACTGAGAGTGGTGCTTAACCAAGGAACTTAAAAAGAAGGGAGGGTCTTTACGTCACTGAATCGTATGTTGGTGCCAGACTGTGGTGCTGGTTACATTGAATTCAAGGGAGATGCATGGAGAAACACGCTCAAACCCAACATACTCTATCTATGTCATATGACCTCTGTTGAAGGCAATTCCCCAAATGATCAGCAGTGCTTATAATGGCGTGATCAAATGAAGCAGGTCCAACCAAATACAGCTGCTGAGATTGCAATAACACTACAAGTAGGAGGTTTTCCCAAACAAAAATCGATGGACAAACGACGTGTCAATAAAAAAACAACAACAAGAAAAATCAGCTGTCATCACAGTACAGCCGTTCCTTCTGTTTTCGGTTTTTAGCCTGAAATTGATAGGCCTACACACATCCATAGATGTGGCTCAGTGGTTTAGATCATCTGGATAAAGCTTGGTCTTGTCAACAACCTGTCAGATCATCCGACTGCTCATGCTTTCGTCAGACTTGGGACTGTATTTTGACATTTTTCTAGGTCTGAGAAATGACTTTGGTGGGTGCAAGGTATTATAACAAACAGTAATGATGAACAAAAGTACCAAAAAAAAGACTGTTGTATCACACTTGTATCATATCACCATTTTCATTAAATAGTTTCTGTTACTGCTCCAACACCCTGAAAATGTCTAATAATGTCATGATTGTAACCTACTGGCAAGGAGCTGGTGTGATTATATATGCATGCAATGGATAATTCTATCTGTACCTACAAAGAACATGTCTTATGTCTCCTGCTTCCTCCAGTTTATTTATTGGGGTGGTAAAGGATGCCCTCTGAACTTCAAACAAATGTTTGTGTTATGAACCATCTGTCTGACACCAGAGAAGAAGGAGAGAGAACAGACAGAGGAGTATGAAAGAGGCGGAGTAGGCATGAAGAGACACAGAGAAGAGACAGTGCGGGATCGGTGGTGGTGGTGGTGGTGGTTGGGGGGTGGGGGTGGGGGGGGTTGTTCACGGCCAGCTCACTCTCTATTCATGGAGCTTAACCAGCCATGAGATTGGCCTGGAATACCAAACACAGATACCTCCCCCTTCCTCCTCCACCCCTTCCACTTCCTCACGGGTTCTCTCCTCCACTCCATCCCTGCTATCCTCATCTCCACAGAACAGGTTTCCAAGGCAACACCACAGGGGGTCAGAGGTCAGGTGTGGTGTAGGGTGGGGCGGGTGGGTGTCTGAACGTGGGTCCATCTGGACGAGTGACCCAACATAATCAGACATCAATCCTACACTACAAGTGGGGTTAGAGACAGAGCAGGAGAATGCTAAGCTGATTAGTAAAGCATGGGCCTGGTATTGAGTGTATTTGTGTGTGGTGAGGTGGTTGGGCTGGCCCCTGGTGTATGTGTCAGGGGGTGACTAAAATCATCCGTCAACCCTCCTTGATGTTGACATTTACAGCACTGAACGTAACAGAGAAAAAGAGAGGATGACGAAGCCAGGGGGATGCTGGACGATGAAGATGAAGTCCTTCTCTGAAACATGCCAGATGGTTCGTTTGGTGCATTGGCACTCTGCCACATCAGAGCACTGTTTCCAGAGCAGACTTAAATAGTAAAAGACAGGTGCTGATCAACTAGGGATCAACCAGTATGGTGCCATTAGTCCCAGAAAAGACATGTCTATGATTAAAGTTGGCGGTACATCTTTATATTTGACCAATCCAGTGTTAGAATTAGATTAAAGAAAGTCCTGCGTAACAACTTAGTTAGACTATGGGACAAAATCCAAGAAACCAACATCGACTACGGGTGTGAAACACAAAATAAGCAGAAACAGAACTCTAAAATATTGAAATGGCAATATTTAATACTTGGCCAGGATACAAGCTTAAAATATTCACTAACAGCACTGAGGAAACAACAAGACGTCTATGTACTGTGCTGCAGAGATGTCTACTGAACTAAGCATGCTAACCAGGCAGCCCCAGCCTGTCCTGTCTCCTAATACTTCTTCCGCAACAGGTGACAGTCCAGTGGCAATTTGTGCTTGGTGATGTACTGTGAGCAGTGAGTTTCACACTTTTAACAAGCTCTCTTAGCTTTGAGAGTAATAAATAAATTCACAGTATGTGCAGAAAGGAAATATGCCTACATCTCATTTCCTCTCCAAACAGAAAAATACAAACAATACTGTTTTACCGAGCTTAATTGACTTGTTAACTCATCGAAAAAAACACTTTATTAATAAAACTTTTTTTTTTTTTTTTTTTTTAATAATTCATTCTTGGTTTGTCTCTCCGTAATCACCACTGATTTGGATAAAGAAAATCTTTAATTCACACAGTAAGATATTTATAATTATAATGATATTCCGGCTTTAGATGTCACTTTTGCCTCCTGCTGATGTGTGACTCTCTCTCTCTTTCCTCTGTGGCTTCGAGCATCTCCGTGTCTTCTCATCATAATCCTGCTTTAAACCGCCATCCATCAATCTCAGAGGTGGTGTCCAACCCCAGCCAACCCAGCAAAACACTACCAGACATGTTCATCAGGCCCACAAACCACTTGGAATGATGGAACTTAGGTGTTCCGCTCCTGTTTACCTGATCTGAGCTGCAAGCAGACTATACCACATGTTAGCTGAGAGACCAAAGTCTGAGCCAATTCCTGCCTGGGAGAATTGAATAAGCAGAAGTATTATTCTTTTGTACAATCCTGGTTGAATCATGATCTTGAATCTTGAAAACATCAACTGTGTTGCTATTCGTGGTCATGCAAATTTTTGCAATTTGATTTAAAGACAGGTGATGTCTTTGTCTGTTATTATTGTCTCACTTCATCCCTTTGGGGGGGGGCACAGTACATAGATTCATCAATGGATGACTCATCCATCATAACTCATCCAACTCTCAACTCATCTATCATATGCACTTCCACGAGGAAAGCCCTGCTCTGACAAGTTGATTGAAGTCATGTCATCCAGTTTGCTGACCTCTAGGCCATGTTTATATTTACTCCCAGTTTGGTGTAGGAAAACTCCAGAATGCAGATACATTCTATTGGCAGCCACTGTAAATCTATGTGGCTGGAGATTTAGATTAACACTATGGACCTTTTTGAGAAGAGAAAAACACCATATCCATGGTGTGTTCAAATTCCTAGAACCATCCACGTTCACAGATTCATGCCCTCTTCCCTCTTGTACTATGACTGTCTTATCTAGTAAAAGATGGATGTTCTAGTATTCTAGTAAGACTGTCCCCCCAAGACAGTATCTTTCGTTTGTTCAAATGTCAAAAAACAACATATTTTGTAGGTCTTTTGTATGGAAGAGGCCAGGGTGGATGGAAGTGTGTGACTTGTACAAGTGAGACCAGTGTTAATTTTTGTTGTGACTAAACCCATCTTAACCTTTAGGACCGTGCTGGTCAATCAGGTAATGGTCACATGAATACATTTACAAGTTTTCTTTTGTAATATTTTGTCATATAGATGTGTTGTATAAGGATGTGAATGTTGACCATAGTCTTTTCCTAGCCATAACCAAGTAGTTGTACTTGGCTAAATTTAACTGAGAAGTTCTCCCAAAAAGTATCATGTTATCACCTCCATGCTAATAGAAAGTCAGCTGAAGTTTTACAGTCCACAAAAGATTTCTGCTGCTTTACAGCAAAACAGTGTTGGGGCATTCCCCGGAACAACTGAACCCTAACCCTAACCCAAGAAACAAAAAACATAAAATGGCTCAGTACCCATCTTCGTATTTTGGCCAGATCCCAACTTGATTTGAAAAAATGTTATTTACACCATCTAAGTGTAGTCAACTTCAGATGGAGTGCATGCTAACACGTTTAGCTTAGCAGCTACAGTGGGGGTTTCAGCTTATAAAAGGGTTAAATAACATTTGTTTAAATCAGTGTGGGATGTCAGGAGGTGAGTAGATACAATTGAATGAATGACTGAATTTTAATTTCCAGGTGACCTTTTCTTTCAACAAAGCCTTACTCATAGAGATGGCAGCTCAAAAACTAATGTAAGTCGGTTTTATGGGTCGTTATAAATAACCTGAAACTGGAACCAGCTAAAAGCATTCTTATTGGTCACCTATCTGATTAGATGTTGTTTAAATATTCAAGGACTGTTGCTATATATTTTGCTGATATGTTTGGTGCCACCTGAGGCAGTCCATAAAGGAAAGTGTTAACACAGAAGCCTTTGCTGTAATGTTTTTGCCCTTCATGCACGTTAACCACACACCTCCTTATTCCTACCAGATATATAAATAAAATGTGTGGGCTGGAGTGGTTTGTCCCTAAAGAGCCACTGGATGTTTATATTTAAAAGCGAACTTGAAACATCTGTTGATTAAGACACCACGATGCTTGTGTGATCAGTCATATAAAAAAAAACAACACAGATTTTAAACTGAATTTGAACATGTAGGATTAGTGATTACGGCATCATGGAAATAAAATCGCATGAAAACCGACCACATCTCTTCCAGTGAGGGAGGAGGTAAGAATGTATACAGATGTATAGCACGTGGGTGTTTTCAAGTGAAATAAGCTCTAATTATGCTGTAAAACACAGCCAGAGGCAGCAGAGAACAATGCAGGTCCTGCGAAGGGAGACAGCGTGACTTAAACACTATCAGCTGTGCTCACACTGTCAGCTTATTCAACCACTGTTTACACCCCAAACCTGGCCTCTCTCTCTCCAAGTCATCATCAGTCTCTCTTCACCCCTCTTTATCTCACTCTGTGATTGTGAAGTGTGGGAGAGTACATATTTACCTTTGAGAGGTGGGAAATTTCACCATCACTTGTTGGTAAACATTGGCCTCGCTGTTATCAGAGCCAAATAGAATTTATTGCTCACAAGAACTGCAGCATGAGGCATCTCTGACAAAAGAAATAAAGAGATGTGCTGAATCTGGAGGGATTTGGGTATTATTGAGGATTTCAGGGGAGTTATTCATCTCACCACAGTTACAATCCAACAATACATAATTCCAGTAATTTAATAAAACTTAATGTTATTTTATTCCTTCAGATCATTATAAGGACACTGTTAGTTTATGATAATTACAGTGAAATATAATAAATTCATGCATAAGATTAAGAGTCAGATATATGGTTAATAACACGAGTTTAAAATAAATAGAAGTTTCGGTAATGGCCTGATGGTGATGTGAGACAAATGTGTGTTACTGGTTATTCTGAAGCCTTTCTGATATATGTAGTTTATATCCAGTGTAGGAGCAGAAGTTGAGGTAATACACTTGTTCATAGTGAAATATACAAATGTCATAGTGAATGATGCTGTTTGTAGCATTCTCAGGTCATCATCTCCCTGCTAAAGCAGTTGATGGCTCTGAAATCCAGTCATTTAGATTTGTGTTTTTTTCCTGCAGCTGATTGATTCATCGGCTTGTTTTCAAAATGAATTTGTAAAACATCAAGGTCAACCCACTGGCCTCCAATAGCACATCAGTGGGTTTGAGTTATACCTTGTCCAGGTGCAGAAACACAACTTGGTCTTATTAAAAAGTGTCACTTTGTTGCTCAGTAAAGATGCGTATAATTGCCATTTAGATGTCCAGCAGACACGGGGCAACAGCGTGGATTTGATCTCCACCAACACCTGAGAAAATATTTGGCTTTTTGGCCACAAAATGCTCCACTAATGCTCTGAGAGTAGTGTATGGAGGGTTTTACTGGAAACAGTGTCCTGCTGCTATAAAAGAGGTTGATGACAGCGATGAGACAGAACCAAAACAACAAAGTTGTGTGCTGTTAACTATAATAATTAACTTGAGTGGCTGTGGCTCACGAGGCAGAGCGGTGGTCCATCAGTCGGACCGTTGGTGGTTTGATCCGCAAGCCTTGCAGTCTACATGTTGATGTGTCCTTCAGCCAGATATTGAACTTCAAATTCCTCCCAGTGACTCTCCCATCGGTGTATGAATGGTTATTGATCCTAATCAGCGGGTGGAGCTGTGAATGCTGACTTGCAAAATGCGACATGCTTTGAGTGAATGGTAAGACTAGGCAAATGCTATTTAAATACAGTCTGTTACCCTTAACTGCTAGCAACTCTTTTATTATTACATATAAATTATACATAGTCATTTGATCCATGGTTAATACAAAAACTGAGTAATGCAGCTTTGATACCAGAAGAAAAAGTGAATGCCTGTTGAAAAAAACAGTTTCACAAGAAAAAGGCTCCAGATTTCATGAAGCTTGGAATGATACAAGACTCATTTCAGTTTTTCTCTGGTCAGTTTCCTTAACATCCATATTTATTATTTGTATTTAAATCTGTGTATAAAAATTGGCTTTTAATTTTGCATAATATCATGTAAATATGTATACACGTCTATTCTATTCTGTTTCATCCTTTTTAATTATATTGTTTATTTTTGCTATTGTTTTTTGTTCAGTAATATTCTGTCGCTGCTGGGACAAACAAATTTCCTCGTCTGTGGGACATTAAAGGATTTCTGATTCTGATTCAGATTCTGATTCTGATACCCAGCAAAGTTGCTCAGATAAGTCCAATACTTCTATCCAGTCCAGTAAGCCTATTTTTCAATTATATCATTTGAGAAAATATCATTATTTCCTTAAAAAACTTGGTTACAATTAAACACATGTATTTCTGAGGACATTCCAAAAGTTAATTTTCAAACATCTGCATGTTTATTAATTTTAATTGTGTTACTTTCCAGATTGCATTCATTTTGATAAAAGATAAAAAGAAGTGGGGTCCAAAATCCAGCCCTGAAAAGTATTAAGCCAGCCCTTCTTCTGAATATCAGCATGGGATAAAGTTCTGGGGAAAATAGCTCATAAAATCCTCAAGAAAACTTCTCGTTTTCCCCAAACTTCCACCTAGTAGAGTTGTTCTATGTGAAGGTTGACTCTGCCAATGCCGACCTTTACCTGTCCAACGATGATTAGACTGTCTGACCTGACCTCCCAGGGGTGCATGTGATATACTTAGCACCCAGTAAGCAGTAATTAATAAACCCTGCTTATTAGGGCTGTCAGCGACAAGGCACGAAGCAATTAGTACGAGCATGCTACTTCCAGTAATTATCACAAGTGCAGAATATTTCAGAAACTATCAAAGGTCAGACTCATTATGGAGGACAGTATTTAGTGTCAACTCCATTGTCTTCCACTTATTGTTGGTGCTCAAGATGAATGAACATTCATCTTCAACTATTTAGTAGGAGAGTGGACCTCAGAGGGAACCTGAGGTACAACCCCTAACAAGAAAACTTCAAAAGTCCAGGTAAAATAAGGCCACAAGTGGCAATATGCAGGGTTTAAGCACATTGTTCTGACATACAGTACTGAGCAACTTTGATGCACACACTGTGGTTCCCAAGCTGGACTCAAAGCTGTAATCTTGCAGTCACCGGAAAGACATCTTAGACTACTCCACCAGTTGGTCAAAACAGTTTTTTGATAGCAGTGCATTCTAAACATTGATTAAGTTATACAAGGTGTTTGGACTTTTGTCTTTTTAACAACATTTCATTTCATATGAATTATATGTGAATTAGTTTCAGTAGAATATGAAGAATTCATTCAAAGCTTTAGGGGATATTGATTATACAAATTGGGAAACACTTCAATTTAAGGTACATCTGAATATGAGTAGTTACTAAGGAACGAGTGAGGAATGAGTAAAGAACTCATTGACAAAAAAAGGTGTATATATGTAATAATTGACCATCTCTTGAATTCAATACCCCAAACAAGTAGGGATTAACTGCTGCTAACTGTACTACTACTTTTAGCTTGTTAGCTCAGTTAGCCATGAAGTTAGCAGCCAAGCTCAAAGTAGTATTTTTATAAACATGAAAAATGGGGCAGGGCTAGCTATCCATGGTCTTTTTTGGGTACTCAGACAGAGTGATTTCGCTGCACTGTTAGTCACGTCTCCTCATGGTGCTCTCATGTTGCCTGCATTGGAAACATTGGTAGGGCGGCAATACAGTTTCAGCAATGTGTCTGCAATGACAGCGACAGTTATAGCGTCAGCTACAGCATCCACCACAGCACTCGGTAAGCTTTTATTTTGGTACCTCCGGTGACAGGCAGTGCACATTTGCATATTACCTAAATATTTAGTTTCACCCCTGACTATTGATTAGCATTTAGATTTTACATTACTATTCAGATTAACATTTAGCATTTAGATTTAACATTTAAAATTTAGATTTAACATTTAAAATTTAGATTTATCATTTCATATTTAGATTTAACATTTACTATTTAGATTAACATTTAATATTTCAAAATAAACATTTAGATTTAAATTTGACATTTAATATTTGGATTTAACATTTAGATTTAGATTTAACATTTGATATTTAGATTGAACATTTAGATTTAAATTTGAATTTCACATTTACATTTAAATTTCACATTTACATTCAACATTTAGCTTTAGATTCAACATTGGCAATATATCCTTACCAGAGAATTAAGTATCTCAAAGTTCACAAATATTGCTGTAAATTTGGTCAAAAGCAACATTTGCATGTTTTTTGTTACATGGTTTGTTGCTGAATGTGAAATCTCCATCTTGTTTATGTCTGCTTCCCCATGAGTATACGTGAGAAGGATCGCATAAGCCCAGCTGTAGTCTGCAGAGCCATGAAACCAGAGCACTTGAAGCCACACCCCCGTTTCTGCATGATGTTCTCTCTCTATTCAAAATGTATAAATATTATACCTGTTGCGTGTCAATATTGCATCAAATACCATACTGCACTCCCCTTGAGTTCTCACCTTGGGTGCTTGTTGCAGGTCTGCACAGTCTGATGTAGGTCGGATAAAGGGTAGCTGAGATGGGCAAATGACAGACAGACGGACAGACAGAGATAGCTTGCTTTATAGTTACATGTTTATTCCATGCTTTTGAATATGTGTTGATATTGTTTTGTGTTGTTCTTGTTGGCTTGTCTTATTTTGTGGAATTTGTAACATTCTTCATGTTGCACATTCTTGTTCTGTTTTTTTTTGTGTGGCTTTAAATCAAGTTTTGAGAAATACTGTAGAAAAAATTCATTATTAATATTTTTAAATTCCGAAGGGAGTGGAAGACCTACAAACACTTTTGCCTTTGGATATTTATAGTATTAGAAAGAACTGAACCTCTTACCCTTAAGACATTCTGTTAAACAAAAGTCTGCTTTGACAGACAGGCTGTGCCCTAATGGGCTGTCAGTTGGTTTAGTCCTGCTGAGAGTTTCTCTACGGGGTTGCTCATATAACCCTCTCACTGACATTGCCATTCCTGCTTTTCCTCCCCTTCCTGCTGACCCATCATTGTGAACGTGAGATTGTCACGGCAGTTAGGTTGCACTGACATCTCTGGGTCTCAGGAGACATGTGCAGACACATTCTTGGCCTTTAGATGCAGTGAGACTGATGAAGCCAGAGATACACAACATTCCATGTCATTTATAATCTACCACGTGAACTGCTTCAATGACCGGATTATTTGCACATATTCACAGATCAGCCTAAGGGACATTCTTTTGCATTTTATTCCTATAATTACATAAAACACAAGGCAAATGATGAATTCATTACCAGATTTCACAATGAATGGAACAGAAAACCTCCAAAATGAGCTGTCAGAGTGATCTATTAGTTGCTGACCTGCTATGAACATGGATCTGAATTAGACACAGCCAGTCGAGCTGAGCAGAATCACCTCAGACTTTTGAGGTAGAATTGGTTGGTAAACTGATGAGTGAGCCCCTTCGGTCAAAGGTCAAGGGTCAGTGTGAAAGCCAGTAAGAGGCTGGGAAGAAGTGCTTCTTCAGAGATTTCACCTTGCACAAAAATTCATACGAAGAGAATTTAAAACATCACTGGACATGAAAACCATCCATTACAGTAAAACATATACCAGTAAAATGCATTTCGCTGGATTGAGTAGGATCTTTTAGATGTTTTCCAACTGTTGATTAAAATACCATGTCACCACCCTGGAATGACTTATTTAGATTATTATTTAGATATTTAAAGCTGTACTAATGAATATAATTATATGAGCAATTGATCAAATGACTATTGTCAAAGTACAGAGGAATCCACAGAGAATTATCAATCTGTTCTACGGCCCCTGGGCTCCATACATAACTGGTTTAGTTTTCACTCCCAGGGTTTTGCTATCATTGTTTTCAGAGGCAGACAGCTGCTTTAATAGTCCCATATAACAAAAAACACATTTTCTCTGGTGTCTACATATATAAACTGGTCCTCCCTGAGCCTGCCAACTCCCAGAATGAGGAAAGCAAATGAGTCCTGCATGGTCTCTGCAGCCCACCCGCTGGTAAAATGGCGCTCCTACAGGCTGTTCAGATTCTGCTCCTTTCGTTACGTAATGAAAGGAGTCATTTTCATAGACAGGCCTCCTCTGCACGTTGACAGGAGATATCCGAAAGATCCAAGATATGGTGAAGTCATCTGGAAATGGGCTAACTAGTTATCTCCACTTCAGTCCTCAATGCAATGGCGTTTGAAGTGAGTTTAATGTTAATAATATTACAAGGGAGCTTGGTTGTCACAGCAAAATGTCTGAAAACATGTGCAGACTGGCGACAGAGACAATGAGAACAGTGTCCAAGAGTTTGGAGACTGTGTTGGTGACAAACACAGCTTTCGCTAGCTGTTAGCCATTAGCTACATGGTAGTAACTGTAACAACACATGGAACAAACTAACACTATTCAGACACACTAACCATTGTGATGTCTGTATTTCTTCAGGAGCCTCTCCTTCTGGGTCCGGTTCTGGGAGAAACTGGTATGGTTGGACAACAGCATTGCCGCGAGCCATAGCTGTACATCCACTGTAAAACATTAGCTCATGCTACTCCTAGCGTTAGCAGCATCCTCTCCCTGAGGGGGGCGTGTAGCAGGCAAGGCAGGCCTTGACAGATGGAGCTCATTAGCATTTAAAGGTGCAGGCACAGAAACAGTAGAGCTCATTTGAGCCACTTTTAGACAGCTGAAATTCAGGACCATGGATGGTTTGGGGCAATGCATATCGAATACAGTGTTGTTGGACCTCTGACAGCTGTGTGAAATAGATGAAAAACAGTATAATATGGGACTTTCAAGATAAAAAGTACAACAAACCCATCATATGCATCAGTCCATCACTAAACAGAGAGACAATGTTAACAAGTAGCTAATACAATGCATGGATATATCTAACTATTTTTCTCCAGAGGTGGAGGAGAGCAAAGCAGCGCTAAAACGACAGCGACTTTGGGACAATTCATCAGGTAGACACATAACTCTGTTTAAATAATGCTCATGATGCTTTGTTTTCTGTGTGTGCTTGATGTGCAATAAACTGAATGTGCGTTAACACAAAAGCAAATATTTATTGAAGTATTACATCAGTTGCTTTGTTTTCAGCTTTTTCTGTTGCTCCCAGGTGGTCAGATGCTCATTTAATGCAGCTTAAAAAAAAAAAAAAAAAAAAAAAAGAAGTACATTAAAACTAAAGTAAGTTAGCAAGTAATGTGGGATCATAGGAGTTGTTGTCCTTATTGTTAAACAACAACAATTTTTGATGGAATTCTATGAATGTGACTCTAAATGTACACAGATGCAATTATGTTGTAAGGTGTATTTACATTACATTCATTCCATGACTCTCTCCCCAAAGTTATAGAAACAGGCAACCAAATGAAATGCCTTACCTTGGGTGAAATTATGGATTTCTCTAGGTTTGATCATTTTTGGAACAACTTGGGATGATGTAAGTGTACACCACGACTAATTCATGCAGAAATGTTAGATAGTATGTCTTTAAGTTCCAAGTAAGACTCTCTATAGCTAATATGAAGTCTTAATTCTTTGCTTTTAGCTTGTCTTAATATTGATGCTCCTAGAAAGTTTACATTCTAATATTTAGGGCTTTTTTTAACTCATGAAATTATCTTCTTTCTGCTTCTTCCACAAATTGACACCTCAGTCCAAAAGAACAATCCATAGCTGTAACTGCAGTTTAAAACAGGATGCCACATATAGAATATGACAAAATATCTTGGGTCATACAGTAGTAAAGACTTTGATATGACTTTTGGAGTTTTTGACTTGAATGAATTTACTTACTTGTAAAGTGAAAAAATTTATGTGTTCTACATTTAGTTCATAAAGCCATTTGTTGATATAAAACCCTCAGCCTCAGCCATGTTGCCATGGACACTCCCTGTGCTGTGGCATCGCTAGCTGTTTGGTCAACTGACCCACTAAAGGGAACAGGGGACGGTACACAACACATACAACCATATGGCAGTGTGTATGCGTTGACAACCAGTGTGCCACTGGAAAATAGCTGATCACAGCCACAACAAACAGTCCACTGGGTGTGAATGTTTATCAGACACTGGCAGTAAGACTTGAACACACAGGAAGAAACAGATGGACATTAAGTTCTAATGGGTTTCTTTTGGTAAGAACCAAGTGTTTCTCTTGCTGCCAGATGGAGAGAGAGTCAAAAGAAACCACTGTTAATTTACAATGACATACAAAAATAAGAAGAGTTCACCCAAAAATACAAATTCAGTGATTATCTCCTCCCTCCATCCTGATGGAAAGTCAGGTGGAGTTTTGGGGTCCTCAAATATTTCGTCAGCTTCACAGCAAAACGGCGTTGCAGCATTCTCTTAAACAAACGATGTAGCTGGAGATTTGTCTTAAAACTTAAGAAGTAACACAGATCAACCCAGTACTACGCTAAACTTTTTAACAGAGATGTGAGTCTTATCCATACACGTGGGGCTAACAGATGAGAAGCAAATATATAGGCATGACAGTTACCATAGATGGTGCAGAGAAGTGCCACCATTCATTTTATTATTCACATTTTAGGATATTTATCAGAGGCTTTTGTCCAAAGTGACTTAGAGTAATTCATACATACACTGATGGAGGTGGCTGCCGCACAAGCTGCCGACCAGTACATCAGGAGCAGTTTGGGGTTCAGTATCTTGCCAAGGACACTCCGACATGCAGACCAGGGAAACTGAACCAGCGACCTTCCGATAACAAGACGCTGGCTCTACCCCTGAGCCACAGCCGCCTGCTTTATTTATATTCTAATTTATTTATCTATCCACTCCTAGCAGCAATAATTTACTTGCATAGTTTTTTTTCACATCTTCTCATGTTTCCTCTGCTTGAATGTACACATTATGATATACAGTATCTTACTGGTGAACCTTTCCATCTTAACTCTATTGTATTTCTCAACTGATGACATGATGACAAGTATCATTGTAGATACAGACTATTCAGGCAAACACATAAATAATGATCAAAAAGCATGTCTAGATTCACTCTTAAATGCTAATTTCTATTCTGCTGATTCCTGCTTGTCCCAGAAGAACACCCCACCCCCAACCCCAGTCCCAGTGGTCTGGTGGCCCCACAGAGCAGGCCGGTGCTCCTTGGCCAGTGTTTGTGAAAGGGCCCCAAGCTGCCCCTCACTGTGACTAATGAGGCGCGTGACTCATCAGACCAAACATGGGATTAGCTGGTAATGATCTGGCAAATGGTTTTGAAATAATAATTATCTGTCCCTGTGCCCGATCTACAGGGGAAGAGGTAAAGCTGGGATTGTGATAAAAAGAGAAGAAACAGAGGAGGTAATCTACAAAAGAAGGTATGCAGAGTAAGGGGAGAACAGACGTAGAGTACAGGAACTAACTAAAATGACACTTTTAGGTACACTAGTCAAATCAGCAGCAGGGCATTTAGCTCCCATATGAAACAGTCACATGAATATCTAGCTCTCTGTGTGTGCAGTGTCAGTAACAGCATAAGAGTTGGATCTGGCTCATCTGGGC
Organism: Sparidentex hasta; assembly: GCA_030272975.1. Lineage (NCBI taxonomy): Eukaryota > Metazoa > Chordata > Actinopteri > Spariformes > Sparidae > Sparidentex > Sparidentex hasta. The sequence goes on along the minus strand of JARJLU010010150.1, from coordinate 2,894 downwards.
ACGTATTGCCAGGTTATGCAAGACAAAAAAAGAAAAAACAAAACAAAACATGGATCAAAACCAACAAAACCCAGAAAAACGTCAGAGGCCATGAGATCAGTATTGCTGGTCTCTGCTGCCATCTGCTGGGAGCTGCATAGAAGAACATGTGGTGCTGCATGCTGTTGTTACATGTAGTCCTTATTGGTTCTCACAGGGCTCTGGGTGACTGTAACAGCAGTTACGGCACAGTAGAAATCTACAGAAATATTCACACAAAAGCTGACACGATGAAAACTGTAAAATGATGAATTATTAAGGAATAATCTAAGGTAGGCTAACTTCTGATGGCAGGTTCTTGTCAACTTTTATAGAGGAGCAGTAGCATAGACTCTACAGCAGGTGATTGAAACTGCCCAGAACATTGCTGGTACCAACTATAGAGCGTCAGCAACATCGGTGGAGTGAGATCTCAGCTCAGAACCCAAAGGATACTAAAAGACAACACCCACCCAACCACAGTCTGTTCACCCTGCTGCCAGATGACTAAAGATATAGACCGATCCACTGCCATACCACCAGGCTACAGCTGCATTTGCCAGGCTGTGAGACTCAATTCATCATCAACACACATTATTTTTCTTGCTTGATTGATATTTATTCATTAGTTTGTTTAGACATTTGTTGTGTGTTTGTGTGTGTGCAGCTAAGGGAAATACAACTGAAATGTCATTATACAATCTTGTGGTGCATAATGACAATGAAATCAATCTGGAATCTTAAATATAATATAAATAATGTGGCAAAAAGTCAGGAGCTCCCACAGGAGTGACTTGACAAAGTGAGCAGTGAGTCAGTTCCTGATGCACTGATGAATTCCTGTAAAATATGTTTTGTAAAATAATGTTAAACCACACATCTAAGTATGCTGAGATGAAAACATCATCATTTGCTTAGCTGTCTATAAAAGGTTATTCCTCCAAGGATGAATACAGTTAATGAATGGAATTCTCTTGTGGTTTACCAGAACCTTTTTGAGGTCAAGTGAAAGTCTTTGGCCATGTCACAGAGGCAGCTAATTTTAGAGCTCCCTGCTTGCATAGACCAAAAAGCCTGTCCCTTCAGCATTGTGGTTTGTCCACCACTGGGTTCTCTGGTTGATGTTTGTTGCCATGACAGGTATTGCTACCCTTCTGGTCTTAAATCTAAGCAGCTGCCTCAGGAATGTTTTTTTTTTAACATGGTAAAATCAAATCCAATGCCTCCAGGGCTTCAGAAAGAATTCCTCAGGCGGTGGAGTTTGAGACACCCAGAACGCTGGACTTTCTGCTTCCATCAGACTAACAAACCTCTACCAAAAAATAATGTGGACTTGTTAAGGGTTGAAGAAATAACAATGGTAGGAGAAATAACAACTTACACTGGCATAGAATTTCATGAACTAATGCAAGACTGTTGAGATGGCATATTGACCATCTACTCAATTATATATACTTACATTGCTGTGAGACTATAATAGCACGGACCTTTTTCACAGCAGAAAAAGCACAGATGCAATTAATTCCATTAATAATGACTGTAATCCATTTAGGTGAGCCACTTCCAAGGCTCTGCTATTGGTCATGCTGGATCAACTTAAACGGCTTACTGGAGCACTTTAAGGGTGTCAAGGTCTTGTGTAGAGCCTTTTCTGGTTCCAGATGAACCTGCGTGCAATCTGGTAAATTGATTCTAGTGATGTCACTCATCAGCTGAGTTGCATTGTGGGTAATGTAAACACAAGGTTTTAAAAAATGAAAAATATGTGCAATTAAAAAAGTGTTATCTCTGTATTTTATTTAACTGTACACAACAAGTCCAGCTGTGTCATAGGAGAAAAGAAGATAAATAAGTAGAAGATTTAAGCGGTCTAATGTTAAATGTTGACAGAGCAGAGACTCACTCACTTTTTTTCTGCAATTAATTGTCAACACCATCAGACACTGTAAAGAGCTAATGATTCCTATTTATTTAGTATTTACATACATTTAGAGCTTATAAAGTACTTTTATTTATTTTTGACATGACTTCAGATGTACTCATTTAGAAACTCTTACATCATGCAACTTTGATAATAAGCATTAAAATAATGATAATAAGAATTTTGGATATAAAATCAATTTTTAAAATTTTTAATGAAGAAGAACTAAATCAGCTACAATTGAGGAACACAAATTAATTTAAAAGAATCAGTGTTGCATTACATTGATTAATTTGTTAATGCTAAACAACATTGTAGTACTGTATAACTTTTTTCTTTTAGATACATTTTATCCTTTTGTAAACGGTAACAATCTTTGGTAAATCAATGAATGCTCTCATGCCCTGAATCCATTTCTGCACCAGTCAATGCCCTGATATGGACTACTTGACTTGAAACATGTTGGTTTATTCATTCAGTCCTGTCAGACTGTCAACCACTACTAATGACTTTCATCATAAGCTGACCAGTCATTGTTTTTCATCTACATGGAGCACTGAGTACTCAAATAATAATGTTACATTGACTTTGAGAAGTCATGAGCTAGAACAAGTTGACTGCTTTGATGCTGATATGATCACACTGCAAGACAGTCTCCAGTTTTATTTCTAGTTTGCTCTATTTGCCAATGCTTTATCAGTTTGTTTTTCTCCTCCTCTTTTACATCATCCCTCTATAGACAGCTGTTGTCATAATAACTACCTATAAACAATGAAAAGTCAGAATTCAATGGAATTACCATTCAATTAGTGACTGTGAAGTTAATTATGTAATTTTGAAAAAAAAAAAAAAAAGGTTGTGAAGTAGTCGTACAGTCCTACATTCATTTATAGTCTTATTCACTTGGGGTAACATTCATGTTGGGGTACATAGGCCTGTTTGTGTACATACATAT